>JARIHP010000139.1:0-83163 GCA_029282125.1 Mycena amicta | reverse complement strand
TCAACACATACATGAGGCCGATGCGGACAACCTCCTTCACTTCATCATACCGCTCGTGGCTCGGATGTACGTCGCTGTCTGAGAGGTCGTCCTCAGACTCGGACCTAGGGTAGAAACAGTCAATCTCGGCCCAAACAAGGCAGATTCACAATGTACGAGTACTCATCTGGACCGGGACCATCGTCTAGGTCGGGTTTTCCCCCTCCACCACCACCACCTCCTCCTGGCCCACTACAGAATGTGCGTGAGGTCGGATAGCAGCCATTAACGAGCCCACATACCATCCACCGCCTCTGTCGTCACCAGCTCCTCCGTCAGGGCCACCACCACCCCCTGGCATGCTAAAGAATGTATGTGAGCTAGGACAGTAGCCATTGACGAGACCACATACCGTCCACCGCCGCCAGACCCTCCTCCATCAGGGCTACCACCACCCGCGCTACAGAATGTACGTGAGCTAGGACAGCAGCCATTGACGAGACCACGTACCGTCCACCGCCGCCAGACCCTCCTCTGTCAGGGCTACCACCACCCGCGCTACAGACACCTAATCATCCCACCTATGTCCTCCTACTAGAGGGTCCACCCATGAGGGGTGGACGCTCTAAGAAGAGGGCTTAAGGTAAGTTTACAGTGGTTCGGCTAATTCCCAGGGTAGGTGGGGGACTTGGGTATTGGAGACCTCTGCCCAACATCCCCGACCACCTCCTGACACATCCCCGCCCACTGCCATCACCCGTCCATCGCCTCGGACATCATCACCGATGCCCCTCATCAACATCACGCCTTATCACTGTGCATCAGCGCATCAGCGCACACTGTCACCCGCCGTCACTGTTGATCATCACCATCATCATCATCACTGCCCTTCCCGCCCGCCGCCCGCCGTCGATGCCCGATGCTCCAGTGACCATGGTGTGACCAAAAAACATAAAAGTTGTGCATTGACTGGTAAATCACCCTGCAACAAACCACTTAGCAAAATACCCAGTATTTAAGTAGTTATGGGTATTATCCTTAACTGATGGACACAGAAAATAAATTTAAAAGATCCAGGAAAATACCAGAGGCTTTGCATTGACTTGCCATGCATATCCATGTTGTTGTTCCTATATAGCACAGAGTCCTGAGGGAGATATGAAAGAAATCGAGAATTATCCTTAACTGATAGTTTTGATTTTAGAAAATTAAATTAAAAAATCCAGAGGCTTTGGATTGACATACTTTGTTTATATGTGTTGTTTTTTTCTTACAAGATACAATACTGAGGGAGCTATTGAAGGATCACACAATTATCCTTAACTGACAGTCCAGATATATAGTCTCTATCCTCTTGGCCTATTCATGAGGGTTCAAATATCAGTAGCGAGCCAGCCTGAATAATACACCCTGTCACGAATAGGCCATAAACCCAACGCCAAATATATTATCCTTAACTTACATATGATCTGATGGCCAGTATTTGTGTTATATCTCAATGGTTAGATGCCTAATACGCTTCATCCAAGTTGTACATTGTAGTGCCCAGGTGTACACACAATAATCTGCCTTTACTATATTTTTGGGCCGTCAACCTAACCCTCTGGGTATCATAGAACTACTTGAAGTTTACCCAGTCATAACTCTGTGAGGAATGCTCCGACTTGGTTTATATTTGGGTCTAAAGGATCTCTGGTCATCCCACTATGTACTCCCGATATGTAACAGAGACCGTGTGAAGGAATAGAACATGAATCTGCATGCACAAGCCCCTGTCAGGACTCGCAAGATTGTGTTTCAGTATCCAGTCCAATTGGACATCCAAGTATATAGAGACAAAGTAGGACCCTAGGTGTCTCTCAGGACTGAAGTCTCTGGTGTATCACCGGTGCACAAATAATGCAGATATTCTGCTGTGACATTCAAGTAACATGACACCCCTCCAGCTGAAGCTCAATGTACAGACAGTATTTAGAGTCTACAGGTATAAGAAACAGGTAGTAGGGCCTCCACTAGGACCTACAACAATTTACACAAGTTGTTCCATTAGATGTAGCCATGTATCTGGAAGACCGGGTTCATGTCCTTAGTAGAAATGTACACCTCTACTATGAACTATGGGTTTTGAATAATTTCAGATCCGAGACATGTCAGATCGGCGCTGAAAGCGAGAGACGAGCGGGGAAGATCAGCAGTGACCCTCTGCAATCGAGTGAGGGTCCTGCGTCAACTTAAGCAGGTTAAATACAATACAAAGGCTGTAGACGAGCTGTAGAAATCAAAGAAAGATGTAGAGGAAGCTGTAAACTTAGCTGTATGCGATGCTGTGAAGATTGATTATCCAACAAGACAAAGCTAGGAGACAGAGCTGTAGCTGCATATGAAAGAACCCTTCTACCACTTGAACTAGGCCTATATCTATCACAGATCTCATACAAACCTCTGATCAGTGTTATCTAAGGAGACATAGATGCATCCACCACTCTGTGACTATGGCCAATGAAGATCAGTGCAGTGGGGAGGCCAGAGCAGGCCAATGTACCTCTCGGAAAATATAAGAGTCATTATCATAGCTTACCTACAGCCTGAGATATGTCTGGTTGAATATTGAGGGTCCTTGTGGCCATAACATCTTGACCCAGGGCTCCAGTGGAGTATAAATCTCTAAAAGGGTATCAACATTCCTCCGATACACAATGCAGCTTGGATCGCAGCAAGCCGCCTCGTGGATCTCAAGGTACAACACTATCATTACATTTCCATCTGAGTTAAGGATATTTCCAAGACTACCTCCGATAGTCAATTATAATGTGTAATTCTGTTTATCCTTGCCATATCGCTGTTCCTTAGCTGAATTGTGGTCATTGGCTGCACGGTTGTGAAGCTATTCTTACTTGTTGGGCAAGTCTCCAGCACCTGTGTAGCCCACATATCACTGCACACTATTAGTGTCAATGAGCTGCTTTGCCGTTGATAGCACGCAGGTTTTTCAGTGGGGCCTGGTTTAGCGAATATTTAATTTATATACCAGTGAGTAATTCTGAGACTTTCTGGTCAAACACACAAGTCCTAGCTACTGAGGGCTTGTCAGTGGTGTATAGACAGCCAATAAAGGTGCAATCTTCTATTAATCAAGTCATAGTTCTTGTAGTGAATAATTCAGTAAGTGGAACTCGCAGTGGTGTATAGGCAGCCAATAAAGATGCCATGTTTCACAGTCACTTATCAGTGCTGTATGGGTAGTGAATAAAGGTGTGGTGTTCCCAGTTGCTTGTCAGTGCTGCATAGGTGGTGAATAAATATGCGATGTTTCACAGTTTCTTGTCAGTGGTAAGTAGGCAGTGAATAAAGGTGAGATCTTTCATGGTGACTGGGCTGTCCTTCTGGTAGGCCTATGGCTTAGGTCACATTTGTGACATTCCACCCAAAAAGGAAAATTTTACGGATGGTCAGCGGAAGTGATGGGAAATGTCACAAAATATCACAAGACCAAAGTTATAGATTTTGATGAGGGTTACAACTTTCATCAAATTACTTGTGCTGATCTCTCTATTAGCAGATCAGTGGTTCATATGTCTGGGAATACTGGTCGGATTGAGATGATTCAAGTACTGGGAGGAAGCTCTTTTCACTCTGCGCCCAACGGTGCACTAGATTAAGTTATCAGGCACACTTTGTTCTTCCATCATTTCCATCACAGCTAGATACTGAAGTGATCCCTCAATGGATAAAGAGATCAATGCTCCAGTGCAGTCTCTTACCACTGAAGGCACCCTCCACATACTTACTTATCATCAAAAATGCCTGATCTTATCCAGAAAAACTCAACCTACTGCACGTTGTAGCTGTGTGTATCAGTGTTTGGCTGATATCTGCATGATCTCTCTGCACCAATACTCTTGATCCAAGTGGGAGGTCATATAGGGGCCCCAGTAGGACAATCTTACCGAAATTCAAATCCATTGACTTTAATCTCAGAAGGTTATACACAGGGTTCTCCTCAATATTGCTCCCTTGCTATTGTTGGCTAAAAATGGGGTGTGAGAAGAAACATCACATTTTCTGGGAGGCCTAATGGATACCTTTCAGAATCACCCTCAATCTTCCCAATATCTTCAGAACTCATGTATGGACACATGCATCTTGTTTGGCATAAATAACACTGATAGAGGTATTCTAGGAGATCCGTAATAGATATGAGGTTGATTTCAATGCTAAAAGGGTTTATTTAGACATACCTACAAATGTCCCTCCAAGTGTTAGAGCTTCCTTGAAATTATGTTCGCACCATAGATTGCATGCAGTCAAGAGGCTTCAATTCTGCTTAGCACCCTAAGGCTGTCTTCAGCTATATGTTGTGGCATCTCACATACTCTTTGCTAAATCTGATATGAGATACTAGTAGATGTCCAAATACACTCCTCTGACCACAGGGACCATGTATCCTGTGCCTCTAGGCTTCACTTTGCAGATTCGGCAAAAGCACAATTGAGTGAGGTGGGGCCAATATGTAAATATCTACCTGATGAATTGGTCTAATGACCCAAAATCTTGGTGGTATGGAGGGGGAAGGGTCCCTTCTACACTCCTATATACCCTGATGCATAATCTACTCTCATATTCTGGTGAATATTGAGACATACAACCTGAACAGGAGAATTGGCATATTGAGTTGGAAATTTTCAGATGTGTCTAGGGGAAGGTACACACCTGCTTGGGGGATGAAGAGGAGATGTCTCCAACCCAGCCACCGACTAGATCTGTGTATCTTTCACCAAGATATAGCATTTTTGGAAAATCATAGTATATCCTGTATTGACTCCTGAGGACTTGGTTTGAAAATATGGGTGAGGCGTCATCTGGTGCAGACTATTCACATCTACAAATAATCTGTTCAATGAAGGGTATCGGCTGAGGAATGACTGAGATATCTGCTCATCATGTCCAGGATCATTCTCATAGTAGGCAAATTGGCAGTATCTCGAGTTTTTTTGAGATCAGATCATGCAGTTTGATGACAAGTAAGTATGTGGAAGGTGCCTTCAGTGGTCAGAGACTGCACTGGAGCATTGATCTCTTTATCCATTGAGGGATCACTTCAATATCTAGCTGTGATGGAAATGATGGAAGAACAAAGTGTGCATGATAATTCAATGTAATGCACCATTAGATACAGAGTGAAAAGAGCCTCCCTCCAGTACTTGAACCATCCCGATCCGACCAGTATTCATTGAGATATGGACTACTGATCTGCAAATAGAGAGATCAGCACAAGTAATTAGCAGATTACAAGATAACTATTGAGTTTGGAATATAGATGAATTGATGAAAGTTATAGCCCTTATCAAAATCTATAACTTTGGTCTTGTGACATTTTGTGACATTTCCCATCACTTCCGCTGACCATCCGTAAAATTTTCCTTTTTGGGTGGAATGTCACAAATGTGACCTAAGCCATAGGCCTACCAGAAGGACAGCCCAGTCACCATGAAAGATCTCACCTTTATTCACTGCCTACTTACCACTGACAAGAAACTGTGAAACATCGCATATTTATTCACCACCTATGCAGCACTGACAAGCAACTGGGAACACCACACCTTTATTCACTACCCATACAGCACTGATAAGTGACTGTGTGAAACATGGCATCTTTATTGGCTGCCTATACACCACTGCGAGTTCCACTTACTGAATTATTCACTACAAGAACTATGACTTGATTAATAGAAGATTGCACCTTTATTGGCTGTCTATACACCACTGACAAGCCCTCAGTAGCTAGGACTTGTGTGTTTGACCAGAAAGTCTCAGAATTACTCACTGGTATATAAATTAAATATTCGCTAACCAGGCCCCACTGAAAAACCTGCGTGCTATCAATGGCAAAGCAGCGCATTGACACTGATAGTGTGCAGTGATATGTGGGCTACACAGGTAGTCTCCAGATCACTCATTGTGGTGCCCATTGTCAGCACCAGCGGTCTTCCGGGTAGCTGAGCGGGTTGTCGAGCGAGAGAACCCGCGAGAGCGGATTGTAACAGGCGACCGACAGGTAAAGCAAGTAGAACGAGTACGAAGACTCGGAGGGAATAGACGATAATAACCTACGGTACAGGAGTGTACCTACGGTATATAAGGCAGTCAGGCAACAGAAAGGGTTCTGATCATACAGTAAGGGTTAATACAATCAGGGCTTGAAAGTCAATCGGTTTCCAATGATCGGGTTGTAACGTCTCAGCTTTGAAGGATAGGGAAAGGAAGGGTCGATAGGGACTGTGTCATGACACCCATATGTCCTTCAATTATGAAGATTTTCTATAGGAACTGAAGTGATAAGATCATCGAGTGCTTAAGCAGCCCTGGTATCTTTTTGCACTATTTTCTAAAATTAAAACTATCAGTTAAGGATAATTGGTGATTTCTTTCATATCTCCCGCAGCACTCCATGCTGTATGGCAACAATGACATGGGTATGCATACCAAGTCAATGCAAAGCCTGCATGGATTTTTTAAATTTATTTCCTGTGTCCATTAGTCAAGGATAATTCTCGATTTCTTTCATATCTCCCTCAGGACTCTGTGCTATATAGGAACAACAACATGGATATGCATAGCAAGTCAATGCAAAGCCTCTGGTATTTTCCTGGATCTTTTAAATTTATTTTCTGTGCCCATCAGTTAAGGATGATACCCTTGTTTGGCCCATAACTACTTAAATACTGGGTATTTTGCTAAGTGGTTTGTTGCAGGGTGATTTACCAGTCACTGCACAACCTTTATGTTTTGGTCACACCATGGTCACCAGAGCATCAGGCATCGACGGCGGGCGGCAGGCAGGAAGGGCGGTGATGATGATGATGTGTGATGATCAACAGTGACGGCAGGTGACAGTGTGCGCTGATGTGCTGATGCACAGTGATGAGGCGTGATGTTGATGAGGGGCATCGGTGATGATGTCCGAGGCGATGGGTGGGTGATGGCAGTGGGCGGGGGGATGTGTTGGGAGGTGGTCGGGGATGTCGGGCAGAGGTCTCCAATACCCAAGTCCCCCACCTACCCTGGGAATTAGCCGAACCACTGTAAACTTACCTTAAGCCCTCTTCTTAGAGCGTCCACCCCTCATGGGTGGACCCTCTAGTAGGAGGACATAGGTGGGATGATTAGGTGGCTACAGAATGTACGTGAGCTAGGACAACAGCCATTGACGAGCCCACGTACCGTCCACCGCTCCATTGAGACGAGCTCGCAGCACTCTTTTGAAACGAGTTCGCAGAAGTGCTGTTGCTGCTCTGGGAGTAGCCCGTAGCGCTAAGAAGAAATGAGATTCTTGAGCCATACAAGGATGAAGCACGTACATGTTTTGCAGCTGGATAATGACCAAACCCTTGTGTAAACCCGCTGGTTACCTTGACATCACTGGATGTCACCATCAGTAGTCACGTCACCTCTTGTACCCGTACCTCGTCCTTGGAATCCACAGCCCGGTCCTGTTTACCCTGCTGCGTCTTCCTCAGTGTTTCCTGTTGGCAACAGGCTTCCACCTTGAGTCCTACCGACAATTGATGAGCAGCAAGTACGACAAAAGAAACGACCACGTACATCAATGGTGTCGCGACCACCGTTGTCATGCTCCTACAAAATCAGCAGTCTGTCCATCACGGTACAGGCCAGACTCACGATGGCGGACCGGCGAGCTTGGGTCTCTTGCGGCACCGGCCAAGGAGGATTGGGCTAGTGGTATATATGAGACAAGCAAGAGTGAGCAGAGACCAGGACGCACTCGACGTTGACCTTGTCGATGGTGTGAGTATGATGGCTCATGGTAAGAGAGTAACCCAGTGACATCAATAAGGATTCTATTCATACAATGATCCAAGTCCCAAGAAAATTTGTAGTGTACAGTGTGTCTGTGCTACAAGTCCGTTCCTGCCAAGATGCTACTCCATCCGTTCTTAGCCGAATACCTCCTCCCATCTGCGCTTCTTCTTGACTGGCGCGACCAAAGCTTGCTGAGCTGCAGCGGCTGCTGCTGCGTCTGCCGATGCATACTCCCTCCACGCCCGAGAAAACAGTGGCATCAGAACCGCCGGGCTCATCACAAGTCGACGCTCTGCAAGCGCTGTGAGGGCTATAGATAGCCGGGCCACGCCGCACAAGCCTCAGGATGCCGGACCAGGACGACCAGCCAACAACACAAGCCGTTAACCAACACCGCTGGATTATTACGCACCTCAAGGCAAATGAAGACCTGGAAGAGCATCACCGCTGGATTAATACACGCTCTGGGACGAACAAAGGAGCTCATTAAGCGCTACCGCTGGATTAATACAAAGCTTCCGACTCCACGAATGGCAAGACGGCTCGAATTACAAGTATACGACATCCGTCCCCGCTATATGTCTGCCCGGATACAGTCCCATTTCACCTACGAGCACCGCGAATGTTGCCCCCGCTATATGTCTGCCTGGATACAGTCCCATCCCGGCCTACGAGCCCACCGCCTGCACAGCCCCTCGAACCGCTCGCTATCGCAATGTTTGCCCGGATACAGCTCCGTTCCGTCGTCGCTGACACGAACGAGCCGGCCGCTGGATTACTGCACGCGCAGGGAAATTTGTGTGGAAGAACACGCGACCTATAACCCTTACTCAGACGGACAAGTCAAAGGGGAGCGAGACAGACGACGCAATAAGTGCAGAGTTGAGTGGAAACAGGTGCAGAAGAGTCCGGCCAGCTGGGCATGGAAACGGAGTGAGACGGGGGCCTATCATGGTCAGCAATGTGAAGCGGAGGTCAAGGAATCGACGTACAGACACGGGATAATCTCGCGACACCGGGAAACAATAGCGCGGAGGACGAGGAACCCAATGCGAAGCTCGAGGAAATGTAGCGGCGTCCAGAAAAACCCAGCGGAAGGCAGATGAGTCGAGCGAAGGTCCAGGAAATACAGCGGCATCCGGGGATCAAAGCGACTCGGTCGATACTTCGACTCAGTCCCCACGAAACCATTCGACAGCCGTGCGACCAAGACTTACGAAGCAAAACATGAAACACTTACCAACCCAGGTCTTACAAACCATTAGCAATCCGCTTGGCAAGGGTCTAGAGCGTACTCACGACTTGACATCCCAGGCCAAATGCGCGGGAATTGTGGAACTAAGCATTCACACCCACAAACTATATCTACCACAACTGTAAACACAAGTAAACAGTTCACTGCGCCCCAATATACAGTGCAAATTTCAAGACACGGACACTAAGGACACCGGTATCGGGACCGCCCAATTAAAAGGGAACCACTATCCACCACTCCACCACTTTTCGGACGCTATAAGGCTCGGCGTCGGTCGGCTCGCTATAGTAAACCTCGACGGACGAGAGCGTAGCCAGTTAGCTCTACGAGGGCGACCACCATTCGGAACCGCGCAATAACCGCGACACCCAGACGTATACCAGGACATTCGGAGGACTTCCTGTAGCTCGGTCGCCGTCCAATATCTCGAATCCGCGAGCGCGACGTGTACAGACCATCCTATACAAGCGGCACTATCGAACATCCATCGGCCAGGACTTCCTCGCTGAGAAGCACCATAAGCCTCGAAGAGAATCGAGCACCACCACCTTCCTTCCAACAACTTCGCGGCAGGCTTTCGAGTCGCCAAACAACATCCACGACCACTGAATAATCCAGCGGAGAACGAATTCTTCCCCGCTCGATTATAAACACACCACCCACGACCACAGACTAATCTCGCGGAGGCCAACAGCCTCTCCGCTCGATTATCCTTACTAACCACTTCCACAGGAACTACACAAGCGCGAGCTTTTCTAGCCCCGTTGGATTTATATACACACACACACACACACACACACACAATTTAACACAGTTTCCACCGTTGCGAACACAATCCCCAGAGGACGACTCGACTGAGACTTGATAGTACAAAAGCCGTATTTTGGAAATCTATCTCTACGAACGCCCGCAGCATCACAACGGTTCGAGCTCTGGCGGGAGAACAAGGTCGGCACGGCTCCAGCTCTCGTCGTTGTCCCAGCCATTCCCGCCATTCTGGGAGCTTGCGTCGAATGGGAATGTGAACGGCGACGGTGACGGCGAGTCGCCAACAGAGGTGGAGGGCGGAAGATTTGTGGGGAGGGACGCCGACGGGGTGGAGGAGGAGGATGTGGAGAGTGAGAGCGAGTCGAGGAGCATCTGCATGGCGGCGGGACTGAGGGTTTGAAGATAGGCGAGAGCATTGCTGGGCTGAGTTTGTACGGGCTGACCAGCGGCTGTGGGCGGGAGAACGGGCTTTCCAGCGGCCATCTGCTTCTTCTTGTACTCGCGCTGATGTTGTGGGGCTGAACAGGGCCCGACGAGGTTGCAATGGCCTTTGCATTTCTGCCGCCCGCAGAGCGCGTCCGTGGTACGTCTACCACAGGGTTTGTGGGTACAGGGACCGCCGGGGTTCATGACTATGTGGACATCAGGTACGGCGAGGTGCGAGAGGGCGTGCGGACACACCTAGGAAGACGAGCCCGGAAGAGAGAAGAAGGAGTGGGGACGGCAGCTGACGGCAAGGCGGCAGGTGATGACGGATCCGGTGTGACCGCCGGTCACAAATCCGGTTCTTCCAATAGTCGAACTTTCTGGGGCATCAAAGCCCAAGTCAAACAAGTCGACTTGTGATGCCAATCCGTCGGCTTGGCAAGTCAATCCTGCAAACTTCGAAGGTCGCCCACAAGTCCGTATGACTATCCTAGCTGTCCCTAATAGTACCAATGACTATTTATCATCCATCGAGCATAATGCACACCGCCGGGTGCATCATCTGGAAGCTGTGTGTCAAACACATCAGCCATCACAAGTCAAAATGGTCGCCAGGCAAGTCGGTCTCTCTCCGCTTGCCTAAGTCATTTCTAGAGTATGTATTAGTATGAGGAGGGGCAGGATGACTGCAGGATCGAGGCTGCCGAGGTGTCAGTTTTAGACTTGCCAAACAGACTTGTCCTGCGCAAAGAGACTTGCGGCGGACTTGTCTTGGCAAGTCCGTTTTTGGACTTGCAAGTCGCTTTGTCGACTTGCCAAGTAGACTTGTCATAATACTATTTCGCTCCATACTGGTCATTGATTCGCTAACGACTGCTCCGAAGTCCCTAGTGCACATCCCTCTGGCCCTCTGCATGGTTGGCGGGACTTTTGCCCGTTTTCGGTGATGATCATCTCAGATGCCATGCTCAGAGTCCCGATAGACGTGCAGAAAACACTCTTGCGAGGACAAAACACCTGTATTGAGCTCTCCAGTGAAATCTGAGCATATTCAATGATATCCCACTGCTTTATACAGACGGATTTGGGACGAAAGGCCGCGAAATAGCGACAGTGCCAGTCAACAGCATTTATTTGACTTTGGAGTCATAAGGTCGGCCACATGGATCTTTTTCAGCGATACAAGGGTCCCAGAGGTAAGAAAGCATCTACAAGTGCCCTCGACGCTGTTCTGGACGTCGTCCAAGCCGCATCTGATGCCATCACAAGTCCAATCAAAACAACAGAACGGACTTGCACGCTCTTACTTGTGACAAAGTGAGTGTCTTTCCCTGCTTTCTATCTGCGCTCTGAGCACGATCCCGGACCGAACACTGGGTTCGTTACCGATGCTGTTCATCTCCGCGGAACGGGGGCGGCGATAGAACGTGCGACAAACGTCATGGCGTGGGCTGCCGTCAATCTCACCCATGGTTCGACACTTGCTTCTAACCATGACTATGGCTGTATCTTCCACAAGTTTTGGCTCTCTTTGTCCCCTCAAGTGCAAGTTGTAGATCTCGAGATACTCTGCCGCCGGCTTTCTCAATGGAGTTAATGGCATCAAATGATGCGCAGAATTTGCCTTTCGCTCGTCGACGACGAATCCATGCTCGCCGCACTCAAATGGCTCCTGGGATACTCTCCTGACGAGGACACCCCTACCACTGCATCCCGTGGTCCTCCTCCGCCTATCCCACCCCGCCCAAATCTGGCAACACGTCCGAATGGCATGCACACCCAGGCTGGCACTTTTGCGCCACAAGCGCCCACTCTGCCCGCAGTACCAGGGCAATACAACTGTAAGGAATAATAATATACTGGTCTATTACATCTAATATCTCTCAGACAACTACTACAGCCCGCAAAATGGCTTTCTACCGCCGCCGCAGGGATTTCTCCCTGCACCGCTTCCCAGCTATCACCCGTATGGTATTCCACCTCCTGGGTACTATCCCCCTCCTCCTGCTCTACCCTTCGCACCTGGATACTACCCCTACGGCGCCTACCCATATCCTCCCCTGGCCCTGCCTCATCCGCCTGCCCTGCCTCAGCCGCCGCCACCTCACCATCCGGCTGCACCTCAGGTTCACGCTCCACCACCCAACAAGCCTTCGCCGCCCGAGAATGGTGTAACTGGGACTCTTGCTGCCGCTGTGGATGCTGCGAAGTCTCCCTCGCCGTATCAGTGGGTCGATGGGAATGTCACGTTCCAGTGGACGGCCGGTGAAGAGCCACCGGGAGTGCACGACTCAGGGTGGGTTTTTCGATCGTCGGGTTCGCGCAAGGAGGGTGTTCCGGAAGATGCCTTCGATGTCGACAAGAAGAACTGCCAGGGTTACATCCGGTGCGACTGTGTGCACCCCGATGGCGCCCCACGGCGATTATTCCGTCCAACAACCCACAAAGTGTCCCTAGCAAAGCAACTTGCGCAGACCTGCAGTATCTGTCGCACTCAACTCGTTCACATCAAGTGCCCTGGCAGCGTCTACGTTCTCACGTACCAAATCGCCGAAGGAACTGGGACCACCGTTGTCCGGAAGCACCTTGGCATCCATGATCATCCTCGACCTCCTGTCAAACAACTCACCGTTGCGCAAAATGATGCTCTGGATGAACTTGTGCGCACAAATCCGAACACGTCTGCACTGGCGTTGCGTGCTGGTGCTAGCCCTGGCCAAATTCCTCTTGGAGAGATCAATCCTGTTCTCCTCGACGCTCGGAAAGCTCGCGCAGAGGTTGAAAAGAGTCACGCGCGACTGGGAATTGGTGCACAGTTGCGTGGCGGCTCTACGTTCGGTCTTCTGGATACATTCCGCAAGCTCAAAGCATCGTTTGACGTCCCCTGGTTTATCGATTCGGATCTCCTCGACAAGCAGTTCATCTGCATGCAGACACCCGCCATGCGCAAACCTTTTCCTCGAGGCGTCTGTGCGGTCTTGGCATTTGGAAACGCTGGAGGCTGAAAGCGGAAGACACGGCATTCTCACCGACGGCACTCACGACTTCTTCCGGCAGGGTGTTCTCCTCACATCGTTGGTTTTCTCGCCAATTCTTCTGCGCTGGGTCGTTGTTTTGTATACGTGGATCGGCAATCTCGATGAGAGCCACCATGAGACGCATTTCACCCACCTCATCCGCAGTATGTTCGATGTCTGCACTCGAATCGGCATTCCCATTGACGATCACATCCTTGCCTCAGTAAGCTGCATTGTGTGTCCGTCCGATAGTTATAACCGTTGTTCAGATTCTCGACTTCTCAACCGCACAGCGTAATGGCTTCGTTGAGGCGTTCATCGCCGTGATGACCTCACGGATACCTGGGTGGAATGACCTATCTGAGCGTAGCCGAGCCGAGGAGCGCGAAAATCTGCGGCGTCGTGCTCAGGCGATCTTGTTGGGATGTGCCGTCCACTGGCAGCGCACCGTATTCCGCGTCAAAGCGATGCTGCGGCCCGAATTTGTGCCAGAGTTTGAACGACTCATTCGAGTTCTCGAGTCGTCGACGACTACGGCAGAGGAGTTTTTGGATGCTGCTGCACGGATATATCGGGAGTACAAAGAGCTTCGGGCGTGGATTTTCTGGTGGCTTTTGCCCGGGAACGGAGCCATGATTTTCCCAGCGATGCAGCTCATGTCTCCCGAGCTGCAGGCCCGTGTGTCCGGTTCTACGAACGCAGCGGAATCGTCTCATCATCTCCTCTACGTAGCTGCGGGCCAGAAACACGATCTAGCCGAGGGTTGTCGTCGACTGCTTGCCGTACAACTCCAGGTCGAAGCGTCGTATGAAGCGGTCCTCGGTGTGTCAAATCTGCTCCTAATTCGTATAACTGACTTGCTTCAGTGGGGAATGTTCAGGCGCGATTTCAAGGCTTGATTCCGCGAGCATCGTCGCGCATGAAGCCGTATTACCCGAGCGATGGACCACCTGATACTCGGAGGCGTCTCGAGGAGGTCGCGGAGCTCGAGGGAAAACTCGTCCAGCAGAAGGCGGCGCTCGTTGCGGAGGTCGGTCCTGCAAAGAAACGTAAAGGGGCGAAGGGAAAGGGAAAGAAACCGAGCAAGAAAACGGCGAAGCAAGCGGCTTCGACCAACAAACAAGTCCTCAAGCCCGCTGCACCGTCGAAGGCCGCTGTCTCCTCCGCAAAAGTGCTGCTCGTGGTCGCGGCTCCGGCTCCGGCTTCCTTGCAAGACATTCTCCAGCTCTTGTTGCAAGGCACTCGGTGGCGCGATCATTCCTGCTTCATCGACTCCATTTTAGAGGCGCTCTTCCGCGCGTTCATGGAGATCAGCGAGCCAGACCGACACGATTTGCTACGCGCTATTGACACCGAGGCTAGCGAATCTGGGATCAGCCAAATTTTTCAACGCTTCCAACAACGTCGACAGCTGATAGAGCAGCCGTCTCACAAGCCCATCAACGTGCGGCTCGGCGAACTTCAGCGTTTCCTAACCGAGGTACAAGAGGAGGTGAAGGACTGGCACTCCGCCGGTGGCCTTTTGGACACCGGTGATTATCAGCGCGGTCGTGGGGGCTGCCCACGAACGTTGCTCGCGAAGATAGTCGTTGTACGTCTGAACTGCAACGCCAATTTTCCGCTCTAGCTGAACTACAAACAGGCCGGCACAACTCCGCGAGTGACAGGATACTTCCGCATTACACACAACCTTCACTACGAATGTGCGCAAGGGCATATCACGGTTAGGCCGCAAACGGGTGTTCCTATCATTCCACACTTCAAAACATCCGACGTTCTCATGGCCCAAAAATACGTGGACCCAGAGCTGGGATGCCTTCGTCTAGACGATTATCTAGCCCACGAAATTCCATGCGCCGCCGATACGACCTCACTCCACGACTCGCCCGCCATCGCATGCAACAACCCTCAATGTAGTGAACTCCTCAAGCCTCGGCCCGTCTCAACCGACTGGCCGCTCTTTCTATCCTTCGATCCCAAGATTACACATCCTCTTGCGACCAATATTCCCACTCCCCCTCTGCCCGCTTCTGCTCAACATTGCGTCGGAGGTTGAGTATACCCTCGTTGCTAGAGTTCTTTGGATCAAAGAGATCGCCCACTACAGGACAAAGGTTCGAGTCCAGGGCCGCACCTACATCTACGACGGGCTGGTACACGGCGGGAAGCTTGAAGAACTGGGCCCTATCTCGATGCTCGAAGAGGATGACCCAAAAACTTGGTTTGTGATCTATGTACGAACCTCGCTTGCAATGGTGTGTTTTTTCCTCATCAGCTTGATATCTAATTCATTTCGAGCAGTCGAAACGCACGACGCGCTTTTGCGACAAGATACAGGGGGATGCCGACGATCTCCCAGACCTGGCTCCGCTAATTTTCACGGACAACGACGCCGCACCGAGCACCCCTGTTGTCACGAACACCGAGGACGAGTTCAATTTGCTGATTGAGGAGTCACTCAAAACACTCATCTCTGACGAGGAGAAGCGCAGGAGAGCTCCAGATTATACTCCTTCGCCGTCTCCTACCCGACCTTCCACTCCAATCAGCAACTCGCCATTGTGGTGCGACGGCTGCAACCTGTACAATGCCGATGGTGATAATGTGGATGCAGAGGTGCAGTGTAATTCCTGCCCATGGTGGTCGCATATCGGCTGTCTGGATCCTTCGCTTGACTACAACTCCGACGATGTGGAATTTACGTGCCAGAAATGCGTTTGCGCTTTCAGTGCTCAATTTTGACTCAATTAACGCAGGCTTTCGGACCTCGATCCTCCAATGATTCTATTGCCGGACCCTCGCGCAGAAAACCCGCATGCGAAAGGTGTTCTTCATTATCCGGCACTCTTCATCCGACGAGACTCGGCGGCGGTTGGAACAGCAGAAGAATATCTGTTTACCTGGGCCCGCTGTTCTGGACTTGGTACTGGGCACCCCTTCCTGTTTGACCGAGATCGCAAGGCGTGTCACGACGCGCTTTCAGCACACGGAGATTTGAAGCCGTATCAGGTGTGTTTGACTGCTGTATGTATACGCGTTTGATGTGTATGTTCAGATCGGACTGGTGCGCCTGCCTCGCTGCATGAATCCAAACTACCCGGAGCATCAGAATCGGCAACTCGAGGCTATATTCCGCGCCTCCCTACCTGCAGTCGCAAAAATTGTTGGAGCTTTCGACGACACAGATCACCCCGTTGTTGCGAATTTCCTCCAGTACACCCGAGGTGATATCCGGGCACTCAACTCTGCGGAATGGCTGGCAAAATCCCTTGGGCTTGTTCTCTACCCAGAGCTCAGCGCGGTTCTCGACACCATTGCCCCTCAACTATTCAACCATTTTGGCCTGGAAGCACTGCCGCTTGCAGTGCAGGAAAGACGCATCTTTAGCGTTGGTTTTGCTCTCCTCCAGATCCTGGCCGTGCAGCGAGATCTAGGCAAAACATTGGATCTCAATGGCAACTTCCTTGACGAGCTATTGAATCGCCGGGTCGTTGCACGCACGAAGGAAGACAATATAGCGCTCAATGCCATGTGGGAATCGTGTATCACCGCTTCTACCTGCGACGTCCATGAAATTCGCAGGAGGTCTGATTTATTCCGTCGCAAGCACACCACCTACGACAACGCCGACCGCTCTCCAGTCTTCCATCACATCTCACCTGCTGCCGTTCCAGTACACCCTCGACTTCCCATCTTGGTCGTCGTCCAGCGAGATGCTGAAGCAGAGCATCCTGATGCCCAGTCGCAAAGAAGCTGAGACCCACCCCGATGCCGTACCGCAAGTCATCGTTGAAACCCACCCAGCCGTCCACAGTCCAGGGAAAGATTCAAACGACGGAGACGCACCGAGTGTCCTTCGAATTGATGGAGCCGGAGTCGGAGGAGGAATTCGAGGAACCTCCAAGGAAGGGGAAGAAGGTTCAGAACGTTGAACGGCACAGGGAACAGCCTCCGAGGCGCAGTAAATCGGTTCGCAAGTAGTTAGTCTTGCGCGCTGTTGACACGTTGATTATACGGCGGGGTGCAATCAAACTTGCCGTTCGAATGCTACCAAGTTGAATGGGCAAGTTATTCGTAGTATGAACAACACTCACGCGTTAACGTCGATGCAGTTAACTTGACAAGCTAACTTGCACGTTGATTATACCGCGGGGTGATCAAACTTACCGTTCGAAACGCAGGGCAGGCGGAAACAAACCCAAGGAAAGCATCTTAGAAGCAGCGCCATGTATCGTTTGCGAAGGTTGAACCGCTTAGGCGGCGGCCCCTGAGGCGTGGCAAGTCTATTGGAAAGTATATATTCTCTATTCAGGTCAACAAGTGAATTTAACAATGGGACAAGTTCACTTTTCTCCGACAAGTCAGGTTGGCAATTTTTTTCTCTGGGGCAGATGCCAGTGAGCGTTCGACAATTGTGGGATCGAATCACTGCTGTCAACTTGCAAGTACATTGGCCCGCAAGTAAATATACTACAGGCAGACCTGCACTTTGGACCTGTCAGCACATCAGCAATCTGGCAAGCGCTTTCGGGCGACCTTTCACGACTTTTGTGCTTTCAGCACTTTCCCTTTCCCTTTCTCGGAAGACTTTCGCTCCTTTCGGTCATTTCAGTGCTTTCAGTTTCCAAGGTGACTTTCGGGGCTTTCAATTTCTAGGGAGGTGCTTTTGGTCCTTTCACTTTCGTGTCTATTCCTTCAGAGGTCCCAACACAAACTCCAATGTAGCATACAGGCAAAGAAGTTACAGTAAGTAAGTAGTAGCTAATTAGAACGCTATCTCGTGAGCATGGTGGTCTGCATACTTATTTACGTAGAAAGAATTGAAACGGTCCAAAGATTCGTGAAATTCAAAGTCCATTTCTGGCAGAAACTCGCGTCCAGTGTTAGAAATGGGATCACATGCAAGCTGAACGGTCTAGGCCAGGTCTAGACGCGCAGCCCATGCACAGTCCGCAGCGACTGCTGCACAGTCTGCACAGTCCGCAGTAACTGTGCTGCACAGTCCGCAGTCGATTCCGCAGTACGCACAGCCTTTACCTTTAGTATAAAAGCAATGTAGAATGAGCAGTAGTTACACAGTCAATTATTACCCCTTCTCTCATTCTCATATTCGTTCGATCTGCTAGTTCTGCTAACAGGTTATGGGCCCCGACCGCGCATAATTAAGAACCCAATAACCACGAACGAATACTGCTTACCTCATACTTTCCTACAACATGTCGACATCAACGAACACACTATCCTCCACTGCAAAGCTTGGAGAGTATTTTGCAAGACTGCCTTTATGTAAGGCTGATGGAAAGAATTACGTGTTCTTCCGAGATCGCTTCAAGTTTGCGATTGACGCGGCTGGTCTTGGTGACCACCTCGATGATCCTGTGATCCGGAAGGAACCCATTGCACCTGTAATGGTGGATCCGCAGGCACTGACTGCGGACGAGAAGAAGGCTTACGACACGTTCCTTACGCGTCGTCGGTTCTGGAAGTCAGAGCAGGCCGTTATCAAGCAAGGCATTGCAACGACAATTCCAGACTCACTCTTTCTGAAGGTGAAGGGTGAGAAAACTGCCAAAGAAATGTGGGACAAAGTGAGAGCTCACTTTGAGAAGAAATCCCAGATGGTCACTGTAGATCTGCGCCGAAAGTTGCAAGACGAGAAATGCGCAGAAGGAGGCAACGTGAAGGAACATCTCACGGTGCTCGAGACGTACAGAGAGGACCTAATAGCCATGGGTGCAGACCCTGGCGAAAAAGAATTTGTCGCAATAGTTCTAGGTTCCCTCCCAAACAGCTGGGAGACCTACCTGAGTGCGCTAACAGGCGCAGCGGCTCTACTTGGAAAAGTACTTGATCCGGAAACTGTACTACAGGGTATCAGTGATGAGGCCGACAGAAAGGCGGCCCGATCGGGTGCAAGTGGGCCAGAGGCCGCGTTCTATGGGAACGGCAGCAATGGCAAGAAGAAT
This sequence comes from Mycena amicta, assembly GCA_029282125.1. Taxonomy (NCBI): domain Eukaryota; kingdom Fungi; phylum Basidiomycota; class Agaricomycetes; order Agaricales; family Mycenaceae; genus Mycena; species Mycena amicta. The sequence continues at coordinate 63,931 of JARIHP010000139.1, read as the reverse complement.
CCAAGAAAGAGCATGAAAGGCAAATGTCATAATTGCCAGAAGACAGGACATTGGGCAAAGGATTGTTATGCGAAGGGAGGCGGAAAAGAAGGCCAGTATCCCAATCGCAAACCAAGAGACAAAGCAAATGTTGCACAAGCGCAACAAGACTTTGATGCTGCGTGGCATGCTCAGGACGGGCAAGCCATTGAGTTTGATGAACTTGATGAAGATGATTCCGAGGACGGTGATGATGTGGACAATACAAGATTCTCCAACATGCCAGACCTCGAGGAAATATCGGACAGTGAAGGCGAGCTTGATTGGTTGGATGGCAAGAGCCAGTCTGACGATGAGTTTGATCCTGATCCGAATGAGGGTGAAGAGCCGATGGATAGGTTCTCACTTGCCTCAGATAGAGTGGAGCTGATTGCAGCTGCCGCTACAACTGGATCTCATCAAGAGTTGGAAGTTTACGACTCGGGTGCAACACAGCACTTGACACCCAACAAGAGTAGACTCATGAATTATCAAATGATTAGACCACGAGGAATAGTTGCCGCGGACAACAAACGGTTTGAGGCCGTAGGCAAAGGTGACATGCATGTGCAAGTACCGAGAGGCAAGGATCTATACACTAGAGTTCTTGTGCGAGACGTACTCTATGCACCAAGCATGGGAGTAACCCTCCTTTCAGTTGGGAAGATTACGAAGGCAGGATATTCGCTGCATTTTCGAAGCACAGAGTGCAGAATCTTCAATGAAAGAGGACAGCACATTGGAACAGTTCCGTTTGTGCAAGGAGTGTATGCCGTAGAGGTGGAGGCACCATTGCCAGAGATGGAAGCATATTCCGCAAGCGATGGTGGTCCCTTACGAGTAACACCAGAGGAGCTGCATAGACTCCTTGGTCACTTACCTGTGGAAGCAGCCCGGAAGCTTGTAATCGACAAGCATGTTGAAGGAATTCAACTAGAAGAAAGCAAGGCTGCCACAGAGGAAATATGTACATCGTGCCTACATGGACGGATGACAAGAAAGCCAATCTCCAAGCCTGCAGAGCGCGAGGCAAGAGGGGAAGTTGGTGATGAGATACACACAGATCTCTGGGGACCTGCCACTGTGGAGACACCGCAACATAACCGGTATTATGTCTCGTTCACAGATGAAGCAAGTCGATACACAGTAGTAATCTTGCTACATGCCAAAAGTGGCACACTGGAAGCGACAAAGTCGTTAGCCGCGCGTTGGGAGCGAAGTCATGCAATCAAGATAAAAATATTGCACTCTGACAACGGCGGAGAATACAAGAGCAAGGAATTCGACACCTGGTTGGCCAAAGAAGGCATCAGACGCCGATTGACAGTCCACGACACACCGGAGCACAATGGTGTTGCAGAACGACTGAATCGTACACTTCTTGAGAAAGTGCGTGCGATGTTACACGCAGCAGGGCTAGCGTCAAACCTCTGGGGTGAGGCGCTGAAGCATGCTGTTAGGTGTGAAAAATCGGAGCTCAACCAAGGCCCTAGGTGGCAAGACGCCATATGAAGTCTTCCACAAGCAGAGACCAGACTTGCGCCACATACATGAGTGGGGATGCAAGGTCTGGGTCCACGAGGATGACGAAAAACTAGGTGGACCAAAGCGAGCCCGTGAGGGGCGCTGGATGGGCTTAGATCCAGACACAATAGATGGACATCGCATCTATTACCCGGATAACCACTCCATTCGTGTCGAGCGCAACTTGAAATTTGCGAAGAGAAGGCAAAATGGAGAAGTGTTTAGAGTGCTGAATGAGGGGGAGAGAGCGGAAATTGGGCCAGAATCAGTGTCGCAAAACATTCAGGCACCTGGAACAATGGCCCCAACTACCACACAACTACCCACCATTACTATTCCCCTCCCTGACTCCCCGCTCACAACACCACCAAGTACTCCAGCGCAAGTTCCAATAACAGAATCAACCAAGCGTGTTGCACCACGAGATATTTCAAGCCAAATTGATTCAAGAAACATACTTGAAGGCACGAGAACTCGACGTTCTGCACACAGTGCAATTGATGACACAAGGTCATTCACTCCGGATGTGATATCACGGACAGATCTCGAGCTTGCATTTGCAGGGCTCGGAGACATGTCGGATACACCAACCGTTGAGGACGCCCAACAACGTCAGGATTGGCTGCTATTCAAGCAGGCCATGGACAATGAAATGGAAGCCATGAGACGTACCGGTACATTCGGTGACAGACTGGTTCCTAGGCCACTAGACCGAAACGTTGTGGGAAGCAAATGGGCGCTCCGAATCAAACGCAAGGCTAATGGCGAAATCGACAAATATAAAGCCCGCCTGGTGGCCAGAGGCTTCACACAGGTGGAAGGTGTCGATTACTATGAGACATTCTCACCCACAGCGAAACTGTCATCTTTACGAACAATCCTATCTATTGCTGCCCGTTATGACTGGAACATCCAAGTGTTTGACTATTCAGCTGCATTCCTAAATGGAGAGTTTTCCGCTGACGAGGAGATCTATATGGAACAAGCTCCATACTTCTCAAATGGAAATGCGAATGAGGTCATTCGGTTAGAGAAGACGATTTATGGTCTAAAGCAATCAAGCCGCAAGTGGTACGAGAAGCTTACCACAGAACTGGGGAAGCTTGGAATACAACCACTGCGTACCGACCATGCTGTTTATCAAACCGTGAGAGGCAACGAATTTGCCATCATGGCAATACACATCGACGACAGTACAATCACCGGAAATTCGCCCAAGTTGATTGAGAAGATTCAGGATGAAGTCTCTCAAGTGTTCAAGATAACACGGCTGGGGGATATCAGCTGGTTACTGGGGATGGAGGTGAAGCGTGATAGAAACCGCCGCACTCTTGTGATATCCCAAACAACCTACATTGACTTGTTGATTCGAAAATTCAACATGGAGAATTGCAAACCAGTCTCTGTACCTCTGGATCCAAATGCTCAGCTGACACGTGAGCAATGTCCCAAGACAGTCGAGGAGACTTTGGAGATGAAGAAGATCCCTTATCGAGAGTTGATCGGTGGGCTAGTTTGGCTAGCAACCGCAACAAGACCAGACTTGGCATTTACAGTCTGTGTCTTATCAAGATTTGTGGACAATCCCGGCCAGGCTCACTGGAGCGCTGGAAAATGTGTTCTTCAATACCTGAAAGGAACACGTACCCATGGGCTTACCTATGGTGCAAGCGATGAGAATATCGGCTTGCGTATTTTTGCAGATGCTGATGGCATGTCATTGGAGAACCGCAAGGCCGTCTCAGGCTATGTCTTACTCATGAACGGCGCTGCAGTTTCCTGGGCATCAAAGCAGCAGGAAATAATATCTCTTTCAACAACTGAGGCTGAGTACATTGTACTAACCTTTACAGCGAAGGAGGCAATGTGGTTTCGGACCTTCATTGCAGAACTATTTGGTCCAGTTCAATTCCCTACAATTATCTACAATGATAATCAGTCGGCAATTGCACTAGCGCATGCAGAGCTGGGTCAATATCATGCACGTACGAAGCACATTGATATTCGATACCACTTCATCCGCTCGAAAATTGAAGATGGGACCTTAGGAGTTACTTACTGTCCAACGGCAGAGATGGTAGCCGACGTACTCACAAAGGCACTTACCCCGTATAAGTTCAAGCCACTGATCAATGCACTGGGCTTGAGTTCAGCTTGAGGGGGAGTGTTAGAAATGGGATCACATGCAAGCTGAACGGTCTAGCCAGGTCTAGACGCACAGCCCATGCACAGTCCACAGCGACTGCTGCACAGTCTGCACAGTCCGCAGTAACTGTGCTGCACAGTCCGCAGTCGATTCCGCAGTACGCACAGCCTTTACCTTTAGTACAAAAGCAATGTAGAATGAGCAGTAGTTACACAGTCAATTATTACCCCCTTCTCTCATTCTCATATTCGTTCGATCTGCTAGTTCTGCTAACATCCAGCACGTCCAATGAGATGAGACCCACGAAGAATTGTATCCAAATGCATGACAGCCAGCGACGGCTCATCCTCCCCCCCACGAACCGCGATATAATTGGGATCCACCGCCCACAATCCCGTCACATCACAGGGCTCGTTGCCGACAGCGGAGAACCAGTGGATCAGCGCGCAAGGATAGCTAACACCCAGATGCTTGAACTGGAAGAGCAGCCGAACGCGCGCGACATGCAGGCCCCGGAATCCAGGAGCATCGGGGTCATGCTCAAGGAAGATCGTGTCGTAGCGTGGACCACTGCCGTACCAGGACTCGACTGCACGGATCCGCTCATGGTGCATTCCTCCGATACCACAGACGTCGCTCGGTGCGTAGAAGATGGCGCGGGCGGAATTGTACTTGAATACACGTTCTTCGAAGGTGGGGCAGAGCTCGAGAGGGATCTCCATGCCGTCGAGCTGCGAGTCGGGATTGAGTTGACCAAAAAGGAATCGCCAAATGAGTTCATGAAGACGGGGTTGCTTGACGTGAATGGCGAGCTCATGGACGTTACGCGGAACGCGCCGAGCTAGAGATGAATCAGCAAGTAGCCCGCATTATAATGGGCTTGTATACCTGGCTTTTTCGCGAGTTTGACCTCCCCGAGACACGTCGGACCGTCGACATCACCACCGTCATTGTCCTTGCCTTCGCCGTCGCCATCGCCATCACCATTGCCATTGCTGCCACCAGCGCCAGCGCCAGCACTGTCGGGCGCAGCCCCAGCCAATTCTTCATCCTCTTCCGCCTCAGCGAGAGGGAACAACGACCCCAGCATCCCTCGGTCCTTGAAATGTATCCGGGCGGCGCAGAGCCTGGTGAGTCGTTGGTTGGTGAGCAGCATCTGCGCCAGCGGCTTGTTTCGACTCGATCGCCGCCAAGGGCGCTTGACGGCCTTGATGTGCTTGGACTCGGTGATGGAAGAGCAGAGGCCGTTGGGGGCACCGAACGCGATGATCAGCTCGACATAGTGTACCATCAAATGCTGTTGAGGGAGGGAGAACCCGTCGGGGCGAACAAGTCGGAAGATCTCGCGGGCTTGATGGAACCGCTCAACGGCCTGCCCAATCGCGAGCAGAGTGTCTTCGTCAATGACCGACCGGCGGACAAGGTACGTGAACTCGAGCAGGGCAGAGATGGCATGCACTACTTGGTCCGGTACATGGCCTGCTATTGCAGGAAGATAGACCTGAGATATCATTAGTCTGTCATATCATGGAATGTGAATCGATATACCTTCATAAGTGCTTTCGAGTCGTTGCCAGTCCACTGCTTGAACCCGCGACCAGTAGGAAAACGACGCAGCCCAGGAAACAACGGCGCGAGAGCGATACTATGGTCTGGTTAGCAAAGGAATGCAAAAGGCAGATTGAAACCCACTGTCGGTCAATATCCACCAAGACCCGCTCTGCCGCCGCCTTCGATTCGTGTGTAGCGTATACGTACTGCTCGACCCAGTCGACGAGGTGGTCCTTGAATGTCCCCTTGATGATTTGGTGGAGGAGGTCCATAGATATAAGCTCGTGAATATCTGCGCGTGGAAGGTCGGCGGTGAAGGGCTACGGACGTCAGTACAGCATCTGCAAGCTGAGGGAGGCACCTACAATGATGTCTCCGACGATCCCGAAGCCGTCCCACAACTCTTTCAATGTGCAGCCATCCAGTAGCGCTTCCGTCTCCTCTCGTGAACGTCGGGGGCTAGGTCGATCGAGATCATCAGGTGGTGCCGAGCAACTAACGAGGAATGAGCAAATGAAGGTCTACATGAGGAGGGACGTACCGCGGACAACATCCCTGCACGATACAGGTGAGCAGAGCCTGCTCAGGATAGTCGGCAATATATGGCCCGACACCATAGATGATTCGTCGAAAGTGGCCGTCACCACATTGAGTAACCTTTGGTGTTGTCATGTAAGGTCGGATGGGCTCGAGGATACGGCGGAGGGAGGCGTGGAAGAGTTGACGGCGGAATTTGCGAAATTCGTTACTCCCCGCGTATTGCCGAGTCGCTGTAAGAGAATGAGTGAGAAAAACGTACACGGAAGAGGTGAAACATACTCTTTGGAATGGCGAGAAAGCCCAAGAGCGCGATGCCATCGCGATGTGCCCGCCGTGTCGAGTTAAATGTGTTGCCGATGCCGCCGTAGTACGGGTAGAACTCGGTATTACCCGTACCCACAGACGTCGTCGTCTTGTCGCTTCCCACAATCGCGGGGACAAAGGCACAACCGTGTAGTTCTTCGTCCTTTGCGATCTCATCCTGACGATAGCATTAAGATGGTGAGACGCGGACACGCAAAGAACACTTACCGCTTGCTCCCAGACCCAATTACCCGAGAAGAAATCCATGTACTGACACTTCCCGTCCTTGTACACACGTTTCGGGGCCCAATCGATCTCGTCCTTGAAGTTGGGATTGCCGATCTGCCTCTCGAAGACAGCCAGCGGAGACCGAAACCAGACCTCGTAGCTCTCGAGCATCCAGGATGGTACGACACCGTTTTGGGGAAGCGGACCATTGTACTTGACGGAGAAGGTCTCCCATGGCACGTCGCCATGCGGAATCGCGTCGTCGTGATTCGCAAAGGCGGGATCCTGCCTATACATCGCCACCAGAAGCTCCGAGAGTCGATTGACCTTCTTGCCCGGCATCTCAACATCGGTATACAGAAAGTCTGCGAATTTGAATTCGACTTGATCACGGAAAGGACCATAGTCGTCGAGGTCTTGCTCGGGTAGTGGCGGAGGAGGAGCGCCAGGAGGCAGCTCGTAGCCTTCAGCGTCGCAAGGTGCACCTGCAAGAATATCAGCTCAATATATATCGCGCTTGGAAGTAGATGTACCATCGATAATCGGATGGCGCTGAATTACAGTGCCTTGCTGAGAGATCGGGACGGTCTGGATTGGGGAAGGAGAACGCGATGTCGGAGGCGTTGCCGATGGACTGCGGCTTCCATGAGCGCCGTTCATGATGTCCCCCAGCGCATCGTCAAAATCCTCCTGCAGCTCATTCCGCTCGCGTACTGGTCGAGTTGACTGCGTTGGCAGTTTGTCGTGAACGACCTGGTGCTGCTTGAGACTTCCAGCAGAATGGCAGCCCTTCCCGCATGTCGGGCAGCGATGCGAGGGATGCGTGAAGCGTTTGCGGGGTCGTTGGGCAGGCATGGGGGGTAGATTGTCGAGAAAATGTGAGCGAGGCGTTGACCGATATTTGGACTTGTACCTGGAAACGAAAAGATGGCGTGATTAGCAATGTGTTTCAGTGCAGGGACCACACGCCGCGAAGCGTGATACGGACTGGAAAGAAAATCACGCACAAGTCTTTTTTTTTTCGCCCGTCTCTCTCTATCTCGCACCACCATGTCCAGCAGCCGCCAGCCGTCCAGAACCTACGCCTCCGCCGTCTCCAGAGGTGCCGCAGCGCCCCCTTCGACTCCCCTCCCTGCCCCAACCCATATGCTCCCCAAAAAAAACCGGTCAACCCGGTCGCCGCATCGGCGACATGCAGCTGCGGGGTAACCTCATTGCTCAACCCGGTGCTCCCGACATGCCGGCGCCCAAGCGCACCACCGACGAGGTCCAACAAGAAAAAACGGCCAAGGCCGCCCAGAAGCAGCAAATTGTCGCCGACCGCGACCGTGCGGTGACCAGTGCTGCTGCCATTGGCCACCGGATCTCCGAGCAGGATGCGAGTCGAAAGACAAATGCACATCGCCCAGCGGAGGTGCCGGTGACGAGGGTATCGCGCAAACGCCCGGAGACCAAGTCTGTTGTCGGTGGTGAGATCCTGAACTCGTCCATGACAGACACTGACCTTCTCAGTAGCACCCTCTGACCCGGGACCAAGCACTGGTGAGTTTCAGCTTGCAGACACGTCTCTGCTAATAATCCCAGCAACAGCGGCAAAGCCGGGTCTGCCGTACGCGGAAGATCCTCGAGCTCTGGTGTCACTTCCCTCACCGGCGGCAGTCGCGGTCGCAGCGTTTCCAGCGGTGCTGACAGTTAGGAGCGTGATGAAGATGGCAACGGCTTTGGCGGTATCGACTCGGACCCGGACGATACGGGAGAGCGCGAGGCTGCGCAGACGTCGACAACTGGCGGGAAAGCAGCTCGAAGAAATGTATGTCGTCGATGCAGAAGAGCTTTGGCTGATGGTGACTTGTCACAGACTACTTTTGCTACAGTCGTCGAGACCGTTGTACCCGGGGTCGTCGTTCCCTCAGCCCGCCACATTCCTGCAGCTCAACGTGGCGCCCATGCCCGCAGACGGACGAACCACACCCTCGAGACCCTCCCTGCCCCAATCCGCAAGGCTCTCACAAAAGATGTCTTCCCTCATGCCATCGAGTCGCACTTCAGCCAGAACGACAACCCGTGGAACGAAATCAGTCAACAACAAGTCTTCGAGCTCTACACCGAGGTTACCACGCAGGAGCATGCCGGGGAGGAGGACGTGCCAGTCCAGAAGACGATGCATCACCAGGTGTGCTATCTATGCTAATGTCGCAACGGCCTCACACTCTCCGCAGGTCGTCCAGAAGTTCCACGCCTTCTGCAACAAGATGGCGTCGGCAGCAGTGGAAGTCGGCGCCGTGCTCATCAATGCTTTGGCCGACAAGCACGATCTGACGCGGTCGCAAGTAGTGGACGATCTGCTGGAGATTGTCGACCCGGAGATGGAGATCTCCCAGTTCTGCTTCCGCGAGGTCGAGTTCGACGCTGACGGAGGCTGTTACCCCCGGGTACGTTGTTCTTTCATGCAAGAATATTGTGCTCATTTCGTTTAGGGTCTGTTTCAAAGCGAAGGCGTCTTGTACGTCTTCGCCGTCTTCTGCACCTTTACAAAATGCTATGGCGCCCTCGGTCCGATCTTCTTCAAGCCCAACGACTGGTCCACCTGGCCTCGCGCTGCCCTCGTCCTTGCTGTCCAAGCTGTTGAGTGTTCCGAGCCCACTCGTGGCTGACACTAATCGCTTCTCAGCTCAAACGTGTTTTGAATTACTCCCACTCCGGCGATCTCGTCCTCACGAAGTCCTCTACCACCGACTTCTCGAAAGCAAACTGGGACGACCACTACGAGTACCCCGAGGGCGTGCGGACCGCCGTTGCCAGCACGTCGTCCATCGCCGCAGCCGTTGAGCAGCTCACGGAAGCTTACTGGGAGCGCATCATCAAGGCAGCGCAAGTCATCGCAGGATCGTCCAGCAACACCGCAGACCGCCAGGAAGAAGACGTGCGCGCTATTTCGCAGATGTGGAGGCAAGGGCGGCAGCTGTTCGTGCGTGACTACGACGACGATGACGGCATGGGGGACGACAATGCGGACAAAACCATGGTGGATGAAGATGCGGAGCAGCTCATGCCCCCCGGCGAGGCCTCCGCCGACGTGAATCCGTATGTTCTTCATCTCTTCTACTACCGTGACGCTGACACTCCTTCTCAGACACTCTTCGAGTCCGAGCCCCGCGCAGGGCTCTTGAATACTGGTCGTGTTGTTAGCTACTTTATACATGCCCTATGCCAATATTCCAATATATGCCTATGCCAACTCCTTTAGTGTGTTCTTTGCAAGCTTTCGGCATCGTCTCAAGCCCTTTTACTTATACTTTCTTCAATCCCTTTTGTGACTTTCAAAGCCCTTTCAATACTTTCATCCCTTTTGGGACTTTCAAAAGCACCGAAAGACGCGAAAGGCCAATTTGCCACATTACTGATGCACACAAGCTCGTTGTCATAATATCACTAACCAAAGACGCATTGCCAGTCGGACTTGTGAAACTACATCCCGCGCTAGCGGTGTCGTAATCGAACGGCGTGTTGATCTAAACCTCAAGATATCCCTCAAGTTGGGTGATGTTGAAGCTTGCCTTGGTGTACAACCTCGCCGACAGCGACTATGTTCAATGAACTTCAATCATCATGCATGAAAGCCTGCCATCATGGGAAGATATGGGGCAAAGATCATCATTGTCGTCGAGCACAGCGATCAGCAACGACCGTCCTGGTCAGAGACACCGTAGATATGCTGAGAAATGATTCGGGTGATGTTCTCAGGGCTCAGGGAGACTTCAGAGACATGTTGTAGACGGCAAGTACACATCAGAACGATCACAAGTCTGCCAAGTCTGCCCCGCCAAATTCAAACTCCGAATGGCGGGGCAAGTTGATGGGGCAAGTCTGATGGGAAACCCTCCCGCGCGCCGACTCGCCCTCGTCCATATCCCCCTCAGGCCTTGCCGCTGTCAGCGTTTGGCATAGCGGTAGCGACGTCGGGTTGAACGTCGATCAGCCAAGTTTGATATGATCGAAGTACATGGTGCAACCTCTGAGAAGGCTCCCGGCTGGGCTGGGGTGAATAAATATGGTCATAGTACATAGTATAGTCTTTGAAGTTGGCCATCACAAGCCCGAGGCAAGTCAGACAAGTCACCCGACGACCTCAGATTCCAGAGCATCGGCGACGAGTTGATAGGATCAAAGTGTGCAGTGGGACATCCATATAGGCTCCATAGTCAACGAAGGTAGTTATAGTACAAGTCAGAACACCCACAAGTCATCACAAGCCCAAGTCAAGTCGGACAAGTCAGTCCCAGCCAAATTCAAACTCCGCTTGGCGGGACAAGTCAATCTGCCAAGTCAGTCGGAAATGTCTCCAAAATATACGAGTGTGTAGAAACCTACCTTGATTCTGGCAGAATCAGATCAAGAATCCACATACACCGATACACATAGTTTCCTCTCAAATGATACCTGAATGTATATTTAATGAATCTGCAACACTTTCAGCTGTCCGAAAACAAAAAGAATACATTTTCATATCCGCTGCACAGAAATTTTTCTTTGTTCGAACAAAGAAAAATATCAGCAGCACAGAAACTTGCCTTTTTTCTTTTTGTTTCCGTCCTGTTGAAAGTGTCGCAGAATCAAAGAGCATATATTCAAGTATCGTCTAAACGGAAACTACCCATTTCTCCCTGCGCTGATTCTTGTTCTGATTCTCCTAATTTTAAGGTAGGTTTCTACACACTTGTATATTTTGCCTTAGTCGGTGTGCGGTCAGCGGACACGCTTGCGGCTTTTCACGGAGCCATCGACACGTTTTTCAGTTGCTTTAATTGGCAACGGATGACTCCGACAAGAGTTCCGAGTTACCGAGTACGTACAATCGTAAATAATATCACACCGGCCGCAAGCCTTATCCCTTAGTTCGAAGTAGCAGTTGTGGAAGGCGTGGTGGCGAAGCCAATGCGCCTGTTTCCGCTGTCGAAAACGACATAGAAGCGCTCCAGGAAGGCGCAACTGAGTAGATGCGATGAGAAGGGTTCAGCGTCGAATTAAAAAATTACCCGTTGATGAAGTCCAAGCCCACGCCAGATGGAGTCCCCAGGTTGGCGACGACCTATTCGAAGTTTATCAGACTGGAGTCCCTGAAAACAGAGGGTAAACTCACAAGGTAGATGCTGCTGGCAGAACCACCGATGGCAGTGTTAAGGGCACTGAACACTCGTTATTTTGGGAGGTTCATCATCGTGACATCTGTCATACCGAGGCCAAATCTGAGCGTTGGGAGTCAAAGCGAAGGTGGTCTAGAGAAATCTTTAGAAGAGAAGGATGAATCAGACAAAGCCTACGCACACCACCGATGACAAAGTTGAGGTTCTGCAAGGCAGCGAACTGGGCAGAAGTCACACGGAGCAGGCCAGTGTTGGCGTCGAGGACGGCACCAGTAGACCGCTGGTACAGGTTGAAGCTATAGAAACGGTGAGAAATGCAAACCGCTTCCATCGAAGAGAGGATACGCATCGTCGGCGATGTAGATCTGCGTGGACGTGAGATTCAACTGCGAATACTGACTCTAGGACGTACGACAGTCATTCCGGTGTCGACAATACCCGCAGTGCTAGCTAGGATCGTCCTTCCACCATCTTTCGAGAAAATAAGCACGGAGAACGAGCCTAGCAAGGGAAAGCGCACAAGAGATGGACTGGTTGATGCCCCAGTAATCTGTAGCAGGCGAAGTAGACGTAATGGAACTGTAGTCATATATATATTTAGATTGACCGACGCAAAACGGCAGAGCGTACGTGAAAGTGACGGCGCCGGTAAACCGGCTCGAGTCAATGCCACCGAAATTAATCTCTGAAAATACTTCAGAGGGACGAAAAATGAAAGGGTCGATGACGTACCGCCGTTCGTAACCGCCAGAACAGTGGTCGGCGCGAAGCTGATGCCTTGCAACGTGTAAGATTGCTCTGGAGGTACTTGGTCTACCGAGTGCACCGATCAGGTGAGAGGTTATTGTCCCTTGGCTGAAGAGGTTGTCGGTGACCGTCGGGATGCTGGGAAACGAATATGTCATCTTCGTCCGTTGCGACACGGGAACTCACCTGGTCGTGCGGGCGTTAGTGAGGGTTCCAATCGTTAGATTCACTGGTCCCATTCTAGATTCCATGGTAAAAATTTACGGCGTGGCGGACTTGAAAGCCTTAGTAGGCACACCCAAGAAACCCATCGACTGCATGGTAAGATGAGTTATGAACCAAAAGCATGCATAGATAATCAAACACCTCCGCCAAAGTTAGCCGGGTGCGAAGCAACACCAATCGATTGCTTAGCAATTACCAAGCCAGATGCGAGGGTGACCTAGTAGTCGATATTATTGATTTAATCGATTTTATTTCGCCTTTGTCATACCTGATCCGTGAACTCGGTGCCCATGCACACATTATTTCCATAATTAACAAACTGTAGATGACCGAGATAAGGCAGTAAAAAGAATGGATGAAAAGATGCGTACAATGATGTTGGACGTCTGCGTCGAGGTCGATGTTCGAACATAGGCTTGTTTAGCCCCGACCCAGGTGTTCCTGCAGCAGTACTCAGCGCAACTCGTTCTCCAGCAGGTTGACAACCTAGTCACGTACGAGCTTCCAGTGTCGACGATGAGGTCGTACGTTGTGATGGGGCTGCCCACACCCACGGAGGCCTCCCATGGATTGGTCAACGGACAAGTTGAATAAGACGAGAACTTCACGATGTAACTGACCACCTGGTTCGATACAGGCTCCGAGACGACAGCACGAGCTTGAGCAGAGATCTTGGCTGATTTGCGGGACTTGATGGTGTGGACGCAGGCCAGGTCCGCCTGAACGATTGTCGCGGATCCGGTAAAGTTGAAGCGTCGGGAAATGGGCAGGGAGATGAAGCTGTCCTGTACGAGGACAGGGCCTGCAGCGACGCGGAAGGCGAGGAAGACAGCAGGGAGGAAGACAACAGGGAGCAGCGCAAGGGCGAGCATTCTGAAGCTGCGGTGAGCTGAATGAACCGATGGATCTCCAAGAAGAATTTATAGGTGTAAAGGATTGATGGTGGAAGCCTGCATCAGGAAAAACCCCCTCGGCGGTAGCTCCCTGCGAGATTATATAGCCCGTAGAGTGATTTGGAGCATCACGCGATTGGTCTGGAGTACACTATGATCTGTGTAGTCCTCCAGCCACAATCTATTGCATGAATAGTCAATAGAGCTGCAGCCCAGACAACAAAGTCGTATATAGTTCTGACGTGGATCTAATTTCCACAACGTGGTTGTGAGCGTCGCCTATGTTGAGCAGTATTGCTGCAAGCGGGAACTCACGGTGATAACAGAGTTCAATGTATTTTTTCTGTGGCGGACAGAGCAGGGAGTCATTGAGATAAGGATATTGATCTTATCTCAATTGAATCTCACCTTCCCAAGCTGTCATGGTTTGCAGCGATGAGCGAGAAATGCCATGATGTCATCACACGGCCCAATTGCCATGATATCATATTCACATCGAGCACCGAATCCAATTATTTGCTACCCATCTGCCGTCTAGTGAATGTGTCTAAAAGAATGTACGGGTTATAATAGAAAGCTGGCGCGAGATCGAGGACGTTTGAACGCGTCCACGTAGAATCAATCTCAACGCCGCACTTGGCTGTCAGATGACAGGATCGCACAATTTGTTCCACCGAGACGACTGCGGCATTGGCGTGTAAATGGCGCGTCGAACAATGGGTGGTGTAGAAGCCAGTGACGGGATCCGGGCCGTTTAGCGCTGTGAACCATTCGATGTAGGCAAGCGGGTGCGGATAAGTGCCCAAGTGAGGCGGGAGTTCGAATATGAGATGTACACGGGCAGGACGAAGCCCTTATTAACATCAGTTAGTTGGGCTCAAAGGAGTAAGGGAATAGACGGACCTTCGAGACCAGAGGATGCGACATATTGACGCGGGTGCTCGACGATCAGTGCAGTGTCGAATGTGGCAGGGGTACCGAGGGATCGACCTTTAGGCGGCACGGCTGGGATGGCGCGTATCCGACAAGACTGAGCCTTCGAGCTGAGGAATCGATTTGGCGGCATTTGCAGCGTAATCTGCTTCCAGACGTCGAAGTAGTCGTGTTTGCTGGGCGGGACAAACGACTTGAAATTGGCCTTGAGGAAGGTGGTGAGAGCAGGAAGGAATTCAGTGGCGGAGTGGGTTTCGTGGATGTGTTCGAGGCGACGGTTCTTGAAGGCGGGGTATTTGGCGATGGAGTACGACTTGGAAGGAGTGTTACAACGTTCTCCTCCGCTTCATCGTCCGAGTCATCCTCGAAATCATTGTCCTTCTTCGACCCCTGCAGCCGCTGCCCACGCTCCCGTTTTGCGGCAACCCAGGCGATATAGGCGGTGCGACGTGCGACGGCTTCTTGGCGCTGCAACCAGAGCGTCATCTGCTCAGTATAGTCGCGTTTGTTGGTCACGCGATAGGCGTTCTTGGCAAAGTCGATATGGAGACGCTCGGGAGATTCGGTGTTGTAGCCGTCGGCACTCCCGAAACGCCGAATACCGTCGATGTAGTGCTGCATGGCGTGGAGCTTGGGTATATTGAAATGCTCGCGGATTTTGGCGTTGACGAAGACCTGCTTGTGCTCGTGGAAGGTGTCGAGGGCGGCCTGCATTAGCTTGAGTGTCGCCGTCGTGTGAGATTGAAGCGAAACCAGGTAAATGAAATCAATCAAAGCCTTGCCGACCGCGAGAACTGCGTCCGTGACGGCACCTGCCAGCACTGCGAGGAACACGCGCTGCATCTCTTTATGTTCTCGCCCTGTCCACTGCGACACCTTTGTAATCCCCTTCTTGAAATGCCGCAGCCCCGCAAACGCATTCATCGCCATGAAGCGCGCATCAAGCTCCTTCTTGCCGAGGATATCCATGCACCAGCTCACGAAATGGTCCTTGAAGACGCCCTTATGGAGTTGGTGAAGGAGGTCTGGCGTAAAGCAGCCGAAGATGTCGGTGTGGGGGAGATCCGCCCAGAAGGGCTTGTAAACGGGATGGAGACCCCATTTGTCGAACTCGGGTGCGTCCTTTCGGTTCTTGTGCTTTTCCAACACCTCAAGCGTCGCTGTTTCGTCCCTCCAGATCGTCTGAACCAGGTTCTCACCCCGCTTATCATGCGTTGATTCGTGTGCTCAGGACTCAGGTGTGGAAACAGCTAAGACTAGGAAGAGCGCTAGCTCCAACTAACCAAAAACCAACAACCAACCACCATCAACCTGCCGAGTCGTCGTCCTGACAGCATATGCCAGCTTAAGGGTGCTCAGGAATCCGCTCTACAGAGTGCCCATGGAAAGAGATGGTGCTCGTCCCTCTGAGGGAACAAGCAGCACATGAAGGATACAGTGAGGAACAAGCTAGACCAAGGTGTGTACAACGAGTCTCTAGCCCAAGCAAGCTCGGAACAAGAGGGAACTCGAGGTTTGGATGTAAAGCTTCTCAACTGTAGCGCAGAATAGGGTAAAATGTCCTCCTAGCCGCTTTAGACGTACAGCTGGGCAATCTCTATCTCAATGAGAAGACCAAGCTCGATGTCCTTGTGCTTTCCAACCCCAAAATATCTCTCCAATGCCTTATTTCACTAACACAACCCAACCAAAGCTTGTGCCGCAACCATGTTTCTTATTCAGCCACTCTAATCCCTATTCGGCCACCATGTTTGTTGTTCCCTGCCGAGTCCTGTTCGCTGTCGAGCCCAATGTCCAACCAAATCCAACCAAAACATCCATATTCGCTGCCGAAACCCTTATTCCCTGCCATAACCCTTATTCGCTGTCACTGTCTGCAAGTCCCAATCCAACCAATGCCTTCACGAGTCCAAGGAGCGATACAACACGCTTTAATCCCAGCCCTCAACAGTCCCAAAGCCCTCTAAACCCTTCATCTCAACTCCAAACACCCAGACCCTCCGAAATAGCTTAATCCCTCAGACTCTCCAACCCAGAAGCGAACTTGAAAGAAGATTTATTTGTACAAGCCATGTGACCTGCCCAGCCAAACCCCTAGACCGCACCCAAAGCCCTAAGGCCGAAGAGGGGGGCCAGTTGCCTCCTGAGCAGCTACAAACAGTGCTACTTATATACTACTGCCAAGAAACCATTACAAACCAAGAGAATAAGCGAAAATGAGTAAATATGGCGCCATAGTGGCCGTTTCTCCGTGTCTAGAGCGGTCCATAGTCCTTAGTAACCTCCCCAGAGCGAGCACAGGTCTCTACATCAACCCCTAACTGTCCAAATCCGGAATATCCATGTTCCCCTTCTTCCCTGCTGCTGTCCCCTCCAGAACGACAGTCCCATCGTGTAGAGCGACTCTCCAGCTTTCCAACGATGCCCAAAATGTCCCCAAAAGCCCAGATAGTCATGGAGAAATCCAAGGAACAAGTCTGCAGATGACTTGATGCCATAGTCGGCACCACGGAATAGCTCCGAATTGCTCTGAAACACGGTCAGGTGATTCCCCGGACATCACAGACTCTCATCGTCACCCACAAGTCCAACAATACTACGGAATAAGGCTTGTTCCCAGTCGACCCATCCACCGAATAAGACCAGAACTCGAACCAATGTGAAGTTGGTTGTTATTCCCTTTGAGTACATGCAGGTTGGATCTTCCTGCAATAGATGTGGGCTCTGCTAGTGGTTGTGTGTACAATGAACTTGTAGTGCTCTGCAGGCTGTCAACCCCATTGCAATCCTTGTTCACTGTTGCAGATATCTCCCAACTAGCTATTCGGGACTCATACTAGTTCTATAGATGGGCGCACCGAATAACAAGGAATAAGCATGTTTCCACGCCTACTCCAAAATGCGGCTTATCAGCGTGACTAGGCATCGCGGGCACCGACTCTGCTTGCAGCACGCGACAAGACACTGCTCGGGGAAATCTGCGACGTAGGCCGCGAGGATTGGAAAAACCAACCGGACGTGTCCATCGGCGCAAACCATCTGGACGCCGTTCTTTCCCGCATCGATGAGAGGCTCGAGGAGAATGGACATGCACTTGTGGAAGAGTCGGTAGCCACTCAGCGAGCGGGTGCTGTCCTGGAAGCATTCGAGCTTTGAGACCGGCAAGTAACCAATCAACACTGTTGCGTGCGATGAGGGCTGACGCCGTATCTCTTTAGATATGTTTCCAATCGTCAAATACACCGGCCAGGCCGACTTGTCGCCCGAGAATTGTGAGAGCTGGGTTTTGTCAGACGATATGATGAGCGGGCTAACAGTCGCCCCAGCCTTGAGCTTTCCCTATCGTCGTGTCAGCATTCGCCTGCGTAAAACTAGCCGGGACGTTCTCACCTGCGTCTGCCACCACCAATCGCCGGTCCACATCTCATCAAGAATTTGATGCTCTTTGTTCGGCTCGACAGTCGAATATACGTGTTCCGGTGCGTACACCATTGAGCTCTCGAAGGTTGGATTACTCATCAACTCTTTAATACACTCGACAGGGTCCCGAATCCAAAGCTCCAGGTCCTCCGACATCGCTTTCTTGTTGTCATCGACGCGATCCCCTGGTACGTGAACCATCTTGCATGTCCAGCCCGGACCTGTCAGAAGCTCATCGACCTTCTTCAGGAATGACCGATTGTTGTGGAACGAGAGATTCTCCTTTTTGGTCTGGGACGGCGTTAGCGTCCTCATTGGAGCTGAGATGTGATACACACCGTAGGCAAGTTGAGATACTCCTCTGTCGCCGTCTGGCTCACGCTCCTCGTCAACCAGTTTGCGAGTTTCCACTCGTCATCATCTCGGAATGGCCAGTGCTCGTCGACATTGGCCGCCGTCTGCTCCTCCTGCATCTGCGCGAAGAGGGTGTTTGCCTTGCCCATGGACCATCCCGCAGCTGGCTTGCCATCCCGTGTATACGGCTGTGGGTACCGCTTGAAGCAGTCCGGGTTCTCATCATCGGGCACCTCTTCAACGGTCACACGGCGGTCTGGCGGCTGATAGATGCGTTCGGGAGGAGCAGGCTCATCATGCGCCGGCGGCATATCATCGTCGACGTTGAAGGGATGCATTTCGGGCGGCGATGGGCTACGCGACTGCGGCGGTTGGGGCGCCGTTGTCGATGGCACGGCATTCAGAATCACCAGCCATTCGTCGCGACACCGTGCTGTGGCCGCAAGGTGGCGGTTGGCGGCCTCTGGGTTACTGCAGAGCTTGTGGCAGATGGGGCAGCGATTGCTCGAGCTGTGACTCATCAGGGAAAGGGGGCGATCTGCGGTATTTGATTTTCTTCGTGCATTTGACCCCCAAAATGATTAGAAATTTGTCCAGCGTGCGCGATAGCACCATGGTCACATCAGCCGCCGCTTTCCGTTCACCACAACAACCCCAGGCGCATGGACAAACATGTACAACCCAACGCGACGCGTTGTTGACGCTTGGCGGGTATATAAGTAGCGGGAACCTCAGGTATATAAAGCGCAGTCCATCTCCCTCATCCCTCACCCAAATTTTTTAGCTCCCCTCGTGCCAACACCTACAGCAATGCCCGCAAAGAAGACAACTCTCAGCGCCATCGTTGGCCCCAAGAATATCGCCCCTCACAAGAGTACGTTGTCGTTGTCGTCCTCGTTGACCACCGCCGCTGGGCCCGCTCATCACACACGCCAGTGGCGCTCCGACGTGTCCGCTCAGCCAATAAGGAGAACGAGCAGACCGGTATGTCCTTTATCGTCGTCTCGATTGTGCTCACCGTCCATCACAGCGCCTAATGGCTTCGCGTTTCGACCTACTCGTGCCACGAAGCCCATTGCCGACACTCTTGAAGATAGCGATAACGACAAGGAAGCCGACGAAGATTACCAAGAACCCCAGCACCACCGCGCGGACGAGAACGATGAGCCCATCGAGGAAGCAATGGACGACGACGACGATATCCTTCAGCCTCGCCGCCATGTCGTCCCAAGCGAGCGTTCGGCTGAGATGGGTATGCCAGTTTCCTCGCTTGCTGCCAATGTCGTCTCAATTGATATCTTTTCAGTCGAAGAACTCCAGACAGCGGAAGCCATTCGACGCAGCCACCGCAATACGCAGGACGACGACGAACCACCCTCTCCTCAGCAGCTCGGTCGCGGCCGCCGTACAGTCCGTCGTAGCGAGAAGGCCGCCGACATGGATGAACGAGGTATGCATTGACATACCATCTACCTCTGGCACTCATTCCTTGCTTAGATGATGATAGCAGCCCACCCCCGCCCCGCCGCAAAGCCAGACGGGCCCAGCGCAACGATGACGAAGAGCTCGAGCCTTATTCGGAGCCGGATGTGAGTCATTTTCTCAATTTCCTTTTTCGGACAACTCTGGTTGCTCACGACCACCATGTGGTTCACCGCCCACACTGCCCCGACCCGCCTCGACAAGGGTAAGGCCAAGGCCACATCGCTCTTCCAGCGGGATAGTCGGGTCCCCACGACCAACAGCCCCGTCTACTTTCCCAGCATCCAGCGGAGCGACATCACACCCATCGCCAGCACCAGCGACCGGACAGGACCCAACACTGCTTCAGGAAGCAGCACTCAAGTATGTTCTTCCCCTCCGGCGCCGTTTCAGTACTAATTTGACGACAGCGGACAAGTCATAGTGACGACACCGTCGTCGCTGGCAGTAGCGGTCAGCGCGGTCGTCAAGACGGGCCTCGCACATTCAGCGGTCGACGCATGCCCTCCCGAGAGCCTTCCCCGGTGTGTCCTCATTGTTTCTGTTCCGACAGCGACTAACGCGAAGTACGCAGGACCTTTACGATCACAACGGCCACCCTTTCCCTAAGCGCATACAACTCAGCCTCCGCACCGACAACAGCAACAGCAACAGCGACTACTCGCCATCCGCCGTAACCGGCCAGAAGCGCCCGCGCGCTCCAGCGATCACCGACGACCTCCCTATCCAGGCCCAACGCACCGACTCGAGCAGCTGTCCCTTCAATGCCATTAGCCGTTATCCCCGTTCACTCTCCCCCGTCGCCGCCGACCCCTCTCCCGCCCAGCGCACGAAGACGAGCAGCCGCCCATGTGTCCGCGACCTTGACGATCAGCTAAAGGAGCCGATGGCTGTCGCAATCGAGGGCCTCCGGTGCTGGATTGCCAGCAACAATGCCTTCGCTGATGCTGCGGAGGCTGGGGCAGGGATCAAGCATGTCTGGAAGCTAGTCAATGAGACGCTCAACACCGACCTTCCGCTCGACATCTATATCAGCAAACTGGTGAGCTTCCGTTGTTTGTATTTGATCCTTACTGACATTCCGTGAGCTCATGAATCGGTTCGCGCATACTCGAGGCGAAATGAAGACGAAGGCGCGGCACATTGTCAGTGCAGGCTTCAAGTCTGGCAGCAACAAGAAGACCCTTCTCGAGAATCGTGCCCGCGCGGAGTTGTTGAAGGAGGGCATCAATATCGCGTATGCGGTGCGTCCTTGTCCCTCTCCCGCTTCATCTCACCCATCGCTTGATCCTAGGACCCGGTGAATCAGACTGGTCTCTACAAGGCCGCCGACATCCAGCCGCTTACCAACGCATTCTGGTTCTCGAACCGGCGCGACGAAGGGCCCTCCCATCCCGAAGTCTTCAAGCCCCTTCCTCTACGTGCACTCGCTCTCGTGCTCACGGTGGTGTGTCCTTCTATTCTCTGCATGGTCATTGCCTCATCATTGCCTCGCCGTAGATGGATAACTGCGTCGACGAATGGATCACCGGCACCCGCACAGACGTCCCATTCACCGCCAACGAGTATCGCTCTGTGTATCAATCACACGTCAAGTCCCTCCAGGCGTTCCAGATGCACGGCGCGAAGCACCAAATCCTCGAGAAGATCCTCACGAAGCTCCATAACAACGGGCGGCGAGTGTTCCCCCATCGTGATCACACCAGCTGACATTGTTGCCGCAGCTTCCACTCCGGCGCCCAGCCCCTTGAGTCTGCGGTTCCCCAGTCTGCGTTGACGACTGATGCCATGGACGCGGCGCTGGCTGAGTACGAGGCGGGCAATTATTCGGATAGCGACGCCGAGTAGATATCAACTACCATTTGTTTTAGCTATTTAATCATCTCTTTCCTACTCTCAAAGCCCAAGATACAATGTCTGAACAGCTCTCTATACACTTCTATATTGCCTACATTGTACTCTAAAGCAACAGCACTCCGAGATTCTAGAGCAAAGTAAGCGGGCAATACTGCCGAATATAGGACTACGGATCACCGCATGATTGATCTTGATTGCTACAATCTTATCGCATGGTGCTCTGGCGAACGATATATTGGGGGGCTGTCGATGGCACTCCAGCAGCTATATTGACGATAGACTGCTCTATTACAGGCAAAACTTTTCCTGATGTGAGACAGGCGAAATCATGTGGCGGTGCGGCGTGGGAAGGCCAACGACGCCACTCTTTTGGACTGAAAGTACTCAACCACCATGGTGAGCTTCTCGACATTGGACCGATTGCACGAAATGCGGCTGACGAACACCCTTTTGATAACCATCTCCTACCTTGTCGGCGCTCCGAGTCCGCCAGGCACTGTTTGAAGCTTCTCTTCCGACTTGAGCTTCCGAGTCGCCGACCAAAGATAGGTCCAAAATCCCGAGAATAGCCTGGGAAGTCATGCTCCAACACTGCTCGTGTGCAGTCCTCAGCTTCTC
Organism: Mycena amicta; assembly: GCA_029282125.1. Classification (NCBI taxonomy): domain Eukaryota; kingdom Fungi; phylum Basidiomycota; class Agaricomycetes; order Agaricales; family Mycenaceae; genus Mycena; species Mycena amicta. The sequence continues at coordinate 41,948 of JARIHP010000139.1, read as the reverse complement.
GAGAGAAGCACTGGCTGGATACGCTCTTCGCGGATGCATCAGCAAGTTCTTTTTTTTCGAACGTCTCCGAGTCAGAATCAGACAGAAGGTGTGTTTCTTCGCCGATTATAGACCAAATAAAACCAGACCTGCGGTAGAGAATCGCTTCACTCGCTCTGTGAAATGACCCTGCCCGTGTTACTTATTGCTGCTATCGTGCTTGCCGTCGCCGCAGGACCTCCCCGCGACATGGCTGTCCAGGAGTCCCGCGAAACCCCAGGAGCCGGATTTGTGGATTCTGGTCCTGCGCCAGGGTCGCACCAGCTGAAACTGCGGGTTCAACTCAAGAACAACAACTTGGCTGGTCTGGAGGAGGCGCTCTATGCTGCGTCAGATCCTGCCAGCGCGTTGTACGGCCAGTATCTTACAGCAGATAATGTGTTTCATTTCGAACTGTCTCGGCATCCACTTATTCATCCACAGGTCGCCGATTTCGTGAAGCCGAGCGATGAAACTCTCCAAAATGTTACAGAGTGGTTGCAGGAGAACCATATCGATTTCTCGGCGATATCTCCCGCCAAGGATACGCTCCAAATCATCCTTCCGGTCTCCGAAGCGAACAAGCTGCTCAGCACCAACTTCAGTCTCTTCACCCACGTCGAATCAGGGCAGACGAGTGTCCGCACTCTCGAATACTCCATCCCCGCCACACTTTTCCCTCACATCGACCTCATTTATCCCACCACATCCTTCGCGCGCCTTCGGGCTGCCCCGCAATTCAACGCGGTCAAAGCAAATCAACATGTCGAGCGGCGCGACATACCGACTAACTGTAACCTCGCCATTACCCCCACTTGCCTCCAGGATATCTACAGTATTCCTACCACTCCAGCGACACAGCCCACGAACCAGATCGCTGTTGCCGGATTCCTCGAGCAATATGCAAATAACCAGGATCTCGAGGTGCATTTGCAGCCTTCCTCTCGAGATGTTTTCGGGCTAAAGAGAGAGACAGGACTTCTTGGAACAGCTCCGTCCAGACATGAACCCTGCTACAAACTTCGAGTTCGTCAGTCTCGACGGTGGGATAAACCCACAGGCTCCGATGGATGCTGGGGTCGAAGCTGTATTTCGCTGCTTGAAGATCAGTTCATATTTCTCACTTCCGTGTAGAACCTCGATATTCAATACACTGTTGGCCTCGCCACTGGGGTTCCTGTCCAGTTCATCTCGGTTGGCCTAATAACCTCCGATGGGGTGGCAGGCTTCATCGATATTATCAACACACTCATCATGGAGGAGACGAGTAACCCTCGGCCAAGCGTCCTCACAACATCTTACGGCTTCGATGAAGATGAACTCTCCCGGGCGATGGCTGCAGCAATGTGCAATGCATATCTGCAGCTTAGCGCTCTCGGCACAACAATACTTTTTGCGAGCGGCGATGGTGGTGTGGGTGGGACCGTCAAGGGGGAAAACTGGTACGCTCGCCCCATTCTGCTCCTCCGAGTATCTCACTGTTCTCGCAGCACGAATTTCATCCCTACCGCTCCTTCCGACTGCCCATTCGTCACGTCCGTCGGTTCGACCACTCAGATCGTCGAGGTCGCAGCCTCTTTCTCCAGCGGCGGCTTCTCCAATTGTGTGTTTTTATCTGTTTCCCCGTTTCCCGCCACTTGCATGCTTACCTGGGTCGAGACTTCCCCATTCCAAGCTACCAGGCGACCGCCGTCGCAAGCTACCTCAGTGCTATCGGGTCAACCAATAGCGGCAGGTTCAACCGAATGGGTCGTGCCTTCCCCGACATCTCAACACAGGGTGTTAATTTTGTGGTCACCGTAGCCTCCGTAACTGGCGGCATCGGTCCTGTTCAGGGCACCTCGTGTTCTGCGCCGACTCTCGCTTCCATGATTGCGCTACTGAACGATGAGCTGATCTCGGCAGGAAAGCCTCAACTCGGGTTCCTCAACCCGCTTCTTTACTCTGAGGCGGGCCGTACTGCCATTACCGATATCACCAGCGGCAGTAACCCTGGTTGTAATACCGATGGATTTCCAGCGCTACCCGGATGGGACGCCGTCACTGTACGCTCTTGTGGTTTTGGGTTGATTGCTGACCAGATTGATTCAGGGTTTGGGAACACTAAACTACGCCGCTCTCCGTGCAGTTGTTATGTATGTCGATGCTCAAAATGGGGAATAAAGCTGTGGGGCTGTGAAGGAAGTTTTATTGCCCTTGATATTACCTGTATGTATGCATAATGAACCTGTAAATATCTCTCTCAACTCCGGTCCCGCTCCTCGACATCTCCCGAGCCTCCCCCAGCGTTCAAGCACCTTGCGACTGAAATTTCCGAGCTCTTGTATTTGTTCTCGAGGGCTCAAACCGGTGTACTATGGTCAAAAAGCATTAAAATTATCTACTTTGTACTACAGGCTCCGAAACAGTGCAAGCGCGACGCGTCTGCGTGATATCACATGACCCTGATGTAACACCATGTCACACTTCTCCTTTCCTTCGACATCCACGACCAACGGCAAAATGTCTTCCCTCAATGCTGGAGCACTGTGGCACTCAGTAACACCGCAATCCGGGAGACGATAGACATGGTTAATTGGTTGGAGACTCCTTACAATACTCCGTTAAATATTACAGACCAGGCCGACTCATCTGGACAACTTTACACCGGCTGCGAACTGAGCTTCAAGACCGAAGCCGGGCGCTCCGAGAACGAGAGCGTAGTCGGGGTCCTGGAATACTCGGCATGCTCTGACCCGTCAGTCGTCGTCTGTGCCCCGCCCCGGCTGGCAAACTGCAGACTAGACTTCCCCCCGCTCCATTCGGCATCCTGGCGCGAGTGGCCTGCGAAGATGCGGATGATGAGCAACGTCGGCGCGATTCCCTGCACATAGAAAACTTGTCAGCACTCTCTGACGGAGATTTATGCGACACGTACCGCTATCTGTGTGTGGATATCTTGGGAATACGATTGCTTCTCACTCTTCAAGGCCAGGAGCACAACAAAGACGAAGATGCTCGCAGCATACAGCGCCGACGATTCAACCAGAATCTCCAAAGCCTTGGAAAGATCCGACCCCGGCCCTTCTCGCTCGACGCCGCTCATTGCACTGTTGCGCTGCACCCGGATGATGCGCCAGGAGATCATTCCCGTGGTGTAGATCGTCACTCCGAGGGACAGGGAAAGGAAGGGTGTGCTGAAGCGCACAAGAGGACCGAGTCCTTCACCTGGGAGCGGATGTTGCATGAGAAGGAGGGATATTTGCCCGGCTAAACCGAGTCCAGCGCAAACTGCTTCAAGGTGAGTTTTCCTTCAATTTTTCATTGCATCAAACTGACCTATTCCTGCAATTTGAGCGAGAATTGCCGGTATGGGTACGAGGCGCGAACGACCCCACACGATCCAACATCTCCAGATCTGTGGTATTCGTCAGATCTTGAAACGCGATGTCCTATCCCCTCACCATAATCACGTCCGTTATGATATACAAGAACGCGCTGGCAAGGAGCCCGACCATTTTGATTTGCAGACGGTGCGGGGGCGTTTTCAGCCCAGCAATGACTTGAGGAGAGCCGCCGTAGGTCTGAAGCGGCTGCATCGTGACAAACCACTCCAAGCTGCCGTGAAGTGTGGCGAGGACATAAAGCCCGGCGACGAGAGCCATCCAGAGGGATTTGCGAGACTCCTTCCGCTTACTAGTCCCTGGACCTACGTTGGTAAGATTCTAAGGATTCATCACAGGCACTTACAGATGACGCCCAAGGCCAAGAGCAGCAGACACGAGTAGAAACCTGCGCGGCGCCCAGGTGAGGATCGATTGAACATCACCGATGAACATACCACTCATGAACACCTCCGATATTGCGGCGTTGAGCGGGATTTCGCGTATGAGCGCAGAAGCCTGGTCGGGTGTAAGGGAAGTCGACATCACAGCCGCTAGCTGAACAACCTCGCCTCAAATCGGGCTCAAGATATAGGTGCGCGTACCTCCTGCATTTTCCCCGACAGTCAAACCTACCAGGTCCCGACGAGAAGTTCGCTGATCTTTCTGCCGTGTTGATACGGATGGACGTCTCTAACATGTTCCACGACCCATTTTTTCCTGCCGCTTTGATTTGTCCTGCTGTTTCAGCGTGTCCAATCGTAGGATGATCATGATAAAAGGCCCGTCTGCCAGGACCCAACCACGAGTGTGTGAGGTTCAAACAAGTATACTTCATCTGATCTTCCCCGCATGATACGGATAGACTCGATGCTTCTCCGTAACTTGTTCTATTCCTGTGAGGGCTGACCTATTGTCTCATGCAGATTTGATTCCTCCTCCAATTATAACGCCTGGAAGCGTTGCCGTGCCAGGTCCCAACTACTCCACAATCTTTCTTCGAAAATGCTTTGAAGTCGCAAGTCATTTATCACAGTCAATAGAACATGTTCGGTCAGTCTTAACTTAGTGTGTCCGATAGGACTCGAACGTTCAGCTTATTTTTGGTATTCGAAGATGCTAGTGAACGCTCATCGTTCCTCAGTTCAACAGTTGCCATCAATTTCAAGGTTTCACAAAAAGAGAAAAAAAAAGAAGAAAACATTGAGCTCACAGTAAGTTGTTTCCGTTAGCGTTTCCGCTATCTGTCGCCCGTAACAAAACACGCCGTTAGACAGGTGGGGTTCTACAGAACGAAATGATCCACCGCCGGAGTCCAATCTGACGTTTGATCGCCGGTGCCGGGAACAACCAGAAGCGATGATTATCACCGTTGCCGTGTATCAATCCAATCCAATCCAATCCGTGCTTCCGTTCGAACAGAAGCCGTCTGTCATTCTACCACTATCTTCGCAGTCCCGATCTTGTCGGTACTGTATTATTGTAGCATGTGCCCGCTTCGATCTTCGAGCCCGACTCTAGTCTCTAGCAAGGCTCCCAGTGCTGGTCGGCTCGCATGGCGGTACCTTGTGCTTCGAGGATCCACGCTCGTTATTTGGGGTACAAATACAACGTTGCTCGAGCGCATTGACCATCAACAATGCGTTTCAAGTCCAAGATCCCCTTGTTGGTAAACGCGCTCAAGCTTGCTTCCGCCGCCGTCATCACTGCGCCATCGCTGTCGCTGGCTGTCCACGAGACCAGAGCAGAACCTCCTCTCGGTTTCGTGAAATCGGGGACACCTTCAGGCGATGTCATTCTCTCTCTCCGCATCAGGCTCACCTCCGTCGATGTAGAGGGTCTCAGGGCCACACTCGATGCCGTATCCGAACCCGCTAGCCCGCGATATGGTCAATATCTGTCCGTGAATCAGGTTAGATCTTCTGTCCTTGCTCAAACCTTCCTCCCCTTATGCATCACCTCCAGATGCAGAGCTTTTTGCGACCCTCCGCCGAGACTCTTGCGCTGGTCACCAACTGGCTGGACTCGCACAACATCTCTTATAACGCAACATCTTCCGCAGGAAACATGCTACGGATTGATGCTGTCTGTCGACAAGGCCAACACAGTGTTCGGAACGACCTTCTCCGAATTCACAGTTGTTTCCACTGGCCAGAAGACCATTCGGACTCTCGAATACTCTCTCCCCGCCACACTCATCCCACACATTTCATTTGTGCACCCAACCACTAGCTTCCCACCGCCGATCTCGACCACATATACTCGTGCCAATTCGACGGTTTCTCTGGGTCCGGACGCCATTCCAGCTACTTGCGGGTTTGTCACAACAGTTCAATGCATCCAGGTGAGCATCTAGGCAATTACTTTGTTTTGCTACTTACAATCAGAAGGCCATGTATGGAATTCCGGCGGCCGCGGCCGCGACGGAGCAGTCCAGCCTCATGTGGATCACCGACTTCGGAGAGAACCCGATACAGCTCGAGGTATCTGACATCAATGTAAGAATTCCCTTTGATACTGAGCCATGATCCACATTTTATATATAATTTCCTAGGATTTCCTTGCTGTGGCCCGGCCTGGGCTCACAATATCGGGCATTGCATTGCACATGACAGGGAAGTTTCATTCACATCAACAGCAAATCCACTCCCTGTATGTTCTCTGTTGCCTGACTGTTATCAGTTCTTATCCTCCCCAGACCTTGGAAATGGAGGTATATTGGCTCTTGGCTTATCCTGCCATTTATTGAATTGGCATAGTATCAAATGGGCTCTGACGGGAAACATTTTGACGTGGTTTATGGGCAGATCCAGGTGATGATACAATTGCCGGGGGGCATGGAGTGAGTTGGTCAGTTGTATGCTGCTTCTAGCTCACGTTGGAATCAAAGGAATCATGGCCGACGTAATCCAAGACATCAATCGAAGACCTCCCGGATATTGTCCCCCCCACAGTGGTTTTGATTCCAGTGGCAATCGAAGAGTCATTTCTGTCTTCAGCTTGGGCCATGTAGGTTGAAGCCAGTGAGGGTTTATGATTGATCTAATCCGTTAAATCAGTGAAATATGCAATGTATTCATGAGTATTGGCACATTGGGTAGAGCAACTGATTGAATTCCCTTGCTGTGTGCTCATACTTCACAGGCGTCACTGTGGTTGTATCCGCTGGTGATGGTAAGCCCACTCCCACTGAAACCTGCAGTGCTAATAGATGATAGGCCTGACATCTGATGCTGGCTGGTAAGCTCTTCTGTACTATCATGACTGCGGAGCTCATACAGCCATTTCCAGTACCCTGTCGGGTCCAACTTTTCCAGCATCATGCCCTTTGTGCATTCAAGTTTCTTTTTCGTGTACGAACACTCACCACAATTTGCAGTGTAACCACTGTTGGAGCTACCGTCTTCACAGAGGGAGCAGAAGGCCTAACTGAATCTGTGGCTTCCTTTTCAATGGGTGGTAGGTCATCCCCAACTGGTTGAGATGTCATGAAATCATTTGCGACTAGGTGAATCAATTTTTTTTCCACTGCCCGACTATCAGGTATGGCTCCAGATGGCTTTCGTTGTCTTGGATGACTCATGATCAGGCCTTCGCTGTGAATGAATTCTTTAACGATGATGCTGTGCATCTACGGTCCTATCCCGATGTGGCTGCTGTAGGGCAGAATCTCGTGACTACATTCAGTGAGTGCCTGATTACTGGCGTTAGTTGACACTGCTGAGCTGCTGGTTCTGTTCCTCTCAGGCGAAGAGGTTTGTTCGAACTCAATCGCCAACCATATTTTCTCATTCATCTCATTGTAGCTACTACTTGTCAGCAGCTCCGCAGCTAGTGCAGCCATTGTTGCTTCGCAGTTTTTGCTGCTCAATGATGTCCTCATCAAAATGGGGCGACCTCGTCTGGGTTTTGTCAACCCACAACTATATCGGAATGCAGAACTCTTTGGAGATATCACTGACGGAATAGGTTCAGACTGCAGCAATATGTAAGTGCTGATTTGGTTCAACCTCTCTTCATATCTTGACCCTTTCTTTACAGCCTACCAGAGGGCGTAGGAGGGTGGGACACTGGCTCAGGACTCGGAACAATTCGTTTCTCACTGCTGCAAGAAGCACTTCTGGATCCAGTGGTTCTGGGTCCGGAACCACAAGCTCAAGTGACCTGCCTACCTAATCTGCCAAACCTCTGTTTTGATACCTTCGTGGTATGTGCACTACATTTTGCTCCACCCTGCAGACTAAAGAATTTGTCAGGGAACTGGTCTCACCTTGGGCTTTGCGCTTCCGCCTCCTGGCTCAGCCGCAGAAACAGCTGGAGAAATGATGATATTCAGTGCGCTTTTTCTTTTCTCTGTTCCAAGTAGACTTGAATGACTGTGAACCGCCTCTGCAGGCGTGCGTTTTACCTCGTTGACCTCTCCCTTGTGTTGATGTCCTCCATAGTCCTTCCCACTTCCCTATGGATATGTTGGAGTCTTCCTTGGTACAGTTGGGCCTGTGCAGTTGGGAGAGACTGGCCAGGCAACCGATGGGAAAGGATCTCCTGCCTATGCGTGCGCTTGCAATTTCTTCATTTCTGTCTCTGAATTTTATTTCTGATAGCACGTGTTGGTGGTTTGATTCGGAGACCGGAGAACCAGCTTCAAAGGAGGTTGCTGAGTATACCAAGGTCGGGTGCGTGGATCTTTTTTAAAACCTTCATGTTCTCTGAACTCCAAAACTCAGACCAAACGGCAATCTAGTCCCAGTCGGCCGTCTCCGTGTCCTTGCCTCCCCGTTGGTCATGGGCGATGCAACTCAACAGAACTTGCTCTTCCGCTGCATAGAATGCATCCCCCTGACCACGTACTTCCGCAGCACCCGGGTTGCAAACCTCAGCACAATATTCTCTCTGTCCATGCCCGTGGATATGGATGGTCAGGAGGCAGAGTTACCTGAGGCGGATACGGCCACCACCCCATTCCAGCTCGTCGTCTCACAAGCTCAGTTTGCGGATTATACTGCGATGTTGACGGCAGCGGGGTTTTGAGCAGTAACTAGTGTTTCATGTCTCTATGTTGGGCCGTCACAATACATACCTATGATGTTTTGACCGCCAGCGGGCTTGCAAGTGAAAGCAGGAGTTTGCACTGGCACCGAGCACCGGGCAATTATCACACCTACAGAATTGTCCGAGTCACGAGTCCTATCTACGTTCCTGTTCATTCTTTTCCATGCTGTGATTGGTTGTTCAGGGGATGCTGCGCTCAGCCCCTTGTTTACCCTCTGCCCGAACCGCGGTCAGCTGTGGGACCAAATCCCCAACTTCATCCCATCGCTTCCGCATCGTGCGCTGCACCACATCCAAGTCCATTTCGCTGTCGTCCCAGCCAGTGTAGACCGTGCGGAGCTCAGGGAACAGAGCAGAAAGGGATCGCCCTACAGGGAATGCGCTTTCGAGGCTCGAACGGCCAGCGCCGAGAGTTTTAAGCGCAGTGTGCATGATCAGTTCGCCACGGGTGGAAATAGCAGGAGTCGGCGGGATGGTAGTGGTGTCCAGCGTCAAATTGACGGAGTCGAGAGATTTACAGTGTTCTGCGAGGGATGCGAGGGCGGAGAGAGTAAGACGCGAGCTACTGTCGTGCTGTTCCAAAGACAAACTTGTCAGGGACGGCCATTTGAGAGCAAGAGAGGTGACAATGCCGTCGTCTGTATCCAATGTTCCAGCACAAGAGATTTGGACACCAGTCAGTCCGGGGAATAACCCCAGAGACAGTAGGGCATCGCGTTCCAGTCTGGTGTTTTCCGATGTGAAATGCTGGAAGTGCCGAAGTGCGGAACGGTTGAGATGAGCGACCATTCCTCTGTAGAAGGCAGAGGTCTCAGCGGTCGTGCCGGAGTGCAGAGATGGATTCACAATAAGCCTCTTCAAGGGAGCATTAGACAGCAGGTGCAGCAGCCTAGTGGCAGTGGGGATGTCTACTGCACCAAGGCGAAGATGCTCAAGGGAAAGGCAGGAATGTGTGGGCCACGATTCAGGCTTTGCAAGCGTTGGCAATGTCTCGCGGGACAGCACCGCGATCTCTAGATGTTTTATACTCCCGTGCATGGCTCGGTGGGAGAGTGCGTCGAAATCGAGAGCAGGAATGACTAGTGACTGAAGTCGATTAAGGCTGCGGATGAAGAGCGAGAGGGCAGAGTGGTCGAAAGCTCCGCGTGCAGATCCGCCAGGTCCACGGATGTGGAGAGTGGTGAGCTGGAGCGTTCGCTGCATGACCGCTGGCAATATGGAGAGCAAGATGGGAGAGGTGCTCGCCAGCACAAGGTTGCGGAGGTGCGGAGAAAGGAGTGGACGAAGCAGATTGACGCTGCTAGCTTCGTCATCCGAGAAGCTCGAGTTGAAAGTGAGGCGCTCCAGTCGGGGAAAGAGGTATCCATTTGGGAGCCAGATCGAGAGGAGGGATAGCGCGTCTTTGTCTGCGGATATGTCTCGGAAGCTGTATACGCGCACCCGGTTGCAATACCGGCGCGGTCGGTCCCAATCGCTGAGCACCATGGCACGCATAAGACGCTAAAAAAAATTAGTATCGGAAGGGCGATAGAAAAGGACCTGTGTACCTGGGATAGTTTCTCGTTACGGCCGACCGCAGCTTGGAATAGGTCCTCTGGGAAGCATTTGAAGATGTGGGCTAGCGTATTGGGGCCAGGGTCGCGCCACAGTTCGTCCAAGGCAGCGTCTCCGAAGAGCCGGCAGGTGCGAGCCAGCGCAGCGAGAGTTCTTCGCCATCTACCAGAGCTCGAGGATGCCTGCAAGACTATGTGGAGAACAATCTCTGGTATCTGTAGGCTGCGATGCATGAGATGAAAGAGGAAGGAGAGAAGTGTGATGCGCACGTGCGGCACGTCACCGCTTTGCCAGACAATCACCATGTCCTCAGCGACTCTTTCCACAGCGGGGCCCGACAACTTGAACACAGATTTACAACCCCTTCCAATCTCCGATGGTAATACTCTCCGCCCTCCACTTCGAATTCTCCTCCGAAGCCGCCAGACAGACACATTCGCCGACCTCGTTCATTACTTCAAGTACGCGTCGTCGGCGTATAGCCCGGTATGCCTGCGCCCAAATGGGAACGTCCTGGTTCTACAGGTAGGACCTTCGTGTCAACACAATTCGACAATTCGACGCCGGTAGTTTGGCAATCACCTCAGCGACATTCAGGGATTCATTGCGCGGGACGACCACCGGAAGGAGCTTGTCGTGGCGCTTCGGGGAAGGTGAGTCTACTCTTGTGTTTTTTTATTGGCCTTATCTTCGTTAGTGCTTCTATTACCGACGCCCTGCTTGACGCGAGCATCCTCCTCGTCCCGTTCCTGACTCCTGGCGTACAGCTACCTCCTGGTGCCCGAGTACACGCCGGTTCCTCACAGCGTACCATTCTCCGTTACTCCCCGTCTACCTCATCATCTCATTCATCGTCTAGGTGGGACACCGTCGCCCCACAAATCACAGCCGCTCTCGCAGCCCAACGACGTCTACACACAGGCCACCGCCTCGTGACGGTCGGACACTCCCTTGGTGGTGCGCTGGCGACTCTCGCGGCCGTGTCGCTCTTGCAGCTCTTCCCTGCATCGCCGATATTGGATCAGACGAGGACCTATTCGTATGGAGCGCCGAGGGCTGGTGTGCGTTTCTGTTTTGTTTTTCTTGTGTGAGACTGACCAGAGCCTTTCAGAACGCAGTTTTTGCGGAATGGGTGAATACAGAGTTCGGGGCGCGCGCGTTTCGAGGTGCGTCGGTTTGCCCGACAGTCAGCCGCCTGACTGACAATCATTCAGTCGTGCATACGAACGATGGTGTACCGACCATGATTCCCACTTCACTCGGCTACCACCACCACGGTGAATTTTCTCCTCTTTTCTCCCACCTCCTCGTCATCCTAACCGTGCTTTCAGGCATCGAATACTGGCAACACCTCGATCCGCCCGAACCCGGCACTACCCTCCAGTGCTCCGCATCGGGGGAAGACCCTTGCTGCTCTGCGAGTATCCCTTCGCGCGGAGTTACTCCCGCGCATGGTACCGTAGGCGCCTTTGCTTTCAATTCGATCTGTACCTGATACATCCAGTACCTTGGGATTACGGTAGGGACGCCGTTTTGCCTATGAATGGACTTGTGTTATCCTCCAGCTATATCGCCTGTATTTTGGTATTTTGTATTAATTATTTGAACTCTCAGCCGGTTTAAGCCATTAAGTGGCCATCAAGGAGAGGCATCCCAAAAAGGCATGACAGCTTCCGTTTTGGGCCGACTTCCGTTCAATTATTCCAGGAACTTGAATACGACGTAAAAATTATACCTTGTTGTTTACTCCAATAAACTGCAGTTAAAACAAATGCGGACGCATATTGTCAAGAACGATAGGTCGGCACTGTACTCTGCCATCCTTCGCATCAACGATGAGAAATCGCCGCTTGCATGCATCCTGTCCAGATGAGGCTTATATTTTCGACCTGCCGATTTCCAAGGTGGTGCTTGTGAAGAGAATTTAGAAAAGACTCGGTCGCTGTCACCATGCATTAACAAGTCGTTATTTCGAGGTTACAGAAGGCATAAAGCATAGAATTCAGCACATATACACAGCTGGAGCACATCGCTTTCTCATCTCCTCCTGCTCAGGTGTCAACGGCTTGGGGCGGTAGCCAAAAGTAGAATCGATGGGCCCAAAGATGTATCTTCCACTCGGCGACCCATGCGCAATCACCTCCACCTTCGATCCAAAGTCCAATTCCGTACGGAAACTTTCCATTGCAGCCTGAATGCCGTCCCGCATGTACTTCCCGTGCATCATCATTGGATTCCCGCAGCGAGCGCGTCTCGAGCCTTCAGAGAACGAGTACCCGATGCAGAGGGTACGGAGGGCCGGGAAGGTCGGTATGAGATGTAGAATGGTGTGGACCGCGTTTTCTGCATTGGTTGGACTCTTCACCACGTCGGCTTTGTTGACCGAGACCGACAAGCTTTCGAGCATTGGCATGTCGATGATGCGCAAGGCATCAGCGCAGTGAGCACCAACGCTCCACCGGCTTTCGTAGGTCGCGCGGAAGGTGAGGTCGACGAGAGTCGCCGCGTGCCGAGGAAGGACGGAGGAGAAAAAGGTGTCTGCAAGACGATTCGAGGCTTCTTGGCTGCCCGTATCCACCCTGAGATGCAGATTCATCAAGCCAGGGTGCGACCCAAGGTATCGGAGGAGCTGGTGGGTAACCTCATCGGTGTGCAGCCTGGTCAGCTTTGTAGAGGCAGGTGCGGGCAGGTTCTGCCAGACGCAGTTGTAGCCCTGGTGAAAGAGCTCGAGACATACGAGTCCAGGGCTTTGCGCGACTATCTTCGCCACCTGATTCGCAATGGACGTGTTCTGCGGGTAGGCGTGTCCTTGGATCTTGAGCGACGTAAGATTACTGATGCATTCGAGGTTGAGCGGGAGCAGGTCAGCTTTCATGATATAGAGGTCGAGCGCGTCGAGATTTGGGAGCGTCTTGACGACGTCGTGCACGACGCTGTGCATCCACGCAGGGTCTCCGTCCCGGATATTCCAGCTGCAAAGTGTTATTCTACGAGTCCTAAGAGAGTGCGACAAGAAAAAGACTTACTCAACGCTTCGAATACCAGTCATCGCTTCGAGAGCCCGCGACAGAAGGCGCTCCTTGGCTGTCTGGACGTCGGCAGAGTCAGGCTCTTGCCCCCGCTGGGGATCCCGGAATCTCGTCGCACGAAGGGTCCTTGTGTATCGCCCCCAGTTTGAGCGTCCTTCAGCAACATCTTCAAGGAGCTCCATGGATCCCTCCCTTGACAACAGCCGGATACTGACGGGGAATTCGCTGAGAACGGAGGGTTCCAGTGCAGCATTGAATGCGCGGCAAACTTGTCTTGCGGTGCGCTGGTGGTGAGGGTGGAGCTACGAGCATAAGTAGGGACTCTTATTGAGGAAGGAACAGTATACCTCGGCGCCGATTTCGCCTAGAATCTCTAGCGGGAAGCTTGTGAACATGGTGGTTGGGAAGAGGGAGAGTCACACGCTGACAGCGAGTCATACCCATCTCCGCTGGACATTGCAAAAGATCAAAAGATTAAGATTACTAAGACAATACAGTTCTCGTTCGTCGTTCGCGTTTCTTCTCATCATCCACCACACAGGCTACACCTCCTCACACAAATCCGCCTCGAACGTCCCGGTCGTCGAAGTCCCATGGGTCATCACACCGCAGAACGTCGTATCGCCAGAGGCGTCGGGGGTCGTGATGATAACGCGGAACTGGTTGAACGCATCCGTGCCGATGACGGAGGGGATGTTTCGGAACGTGGACATGGAGACGCCGACAGCATGTTCCTCGAGAGTGTGGCCTACACAGGCGGCGGCGACGCGTACGCCCTGGGGAGGTGAACGCGTTGAGTATGTGCATTTGGATCGAGAAAAGAAGAGAAACGGACCTCGCGGTTGTTGAACGCATGGGGGAACTTTGCAGGGTTCTTCCCACCGACGAGCGGACCGGCCTGGGCGAGACGCACGGCGGTGTTGAGGCTGGCAAGCGGGATCTCGGTGAGTGCACCGTCCTTGTTGTTGCATTGGACGGCTGAAGACGGGGCGTTGGCGACGTCTCCGACGGGCCGACGGGCAGCAGCGGCGCTACTCGCAGCCGCAGCAGCTAAAAGAGATAATAAACACCAGGGCGCTTCAATCGAGACAGAAAGAACTCACCAGCAGCACTCTTACTCGCTGCCTTGGACTTCTTGTCGTCCGCTTTCTTGGCTTTGGCGGCCGCCTTGTCGGCCTTGGTCGTCGGCGTGGTTCCAATGGCACACGAGGCGGCGGCGGCGACGGCCGAGTCCGCGCGAACGGAGAGGACGCCGATATACTCCAGGAAGCGACGCGCAACCGTCTTCTTCTTCGGGAGCGGACACGCGACGGGTTTCTTGGACGCGACGGGCTTCTTTGCGGCCTAGGAATGAGTCTGTGATGAGCGAGGTGCGAAATGAGAGAGTGAGAGAGACGTACAGCCTTCGTTGCGGCGGCTGTGGTGGCTTTCTTGGTAGGTGTGGGCTTCGTGGTCTATCGGAAATGTCAACGACGCAGTTACGGAGGCGGAAAGACACAACGCACAGGCTTCTTCGCTATGGGTTTCTTCCCCGCCGCCGTGGTAGGCTTCTTGGCGATCTGAAAGACACGATAAGCGTCGACGACGGAGGGTGAGAGTGTAGACGCACAGGTTTCTTCGCAACTGGCTTCTTAGCGATCGGTTTCTTCGCAACCTGTAGAGCAGAATGAGGATAGATGCAGGAGAGCGAGAGAGTCTACACGCACGGGTTTCTTCGCGGTAACCTTCTTCGCCACTGGCTTCTTTGCGATTGGTTTCTTTGCGACCTGGAAGGCAGACTGAGAATCGATGAAGGCGAGCGAGAGAGAGTCTAGACATACGGGTTTCTTCGCCACAGTAACCTTCTTCGCCTTGACGGGCTTCGCCTTGACGACGGGCTTGACCTTCTTCACAGCGGCTTTCGCTTTCCGTGTTTCGAGAGCCTGCGATGTGGATAACTTGTCAACGATAGCAAGAGATGAGAAGGAAATGGACGCACGAGATCATCTGGTATCGCCACCGGGGCCGCGAAGGTGGGGATGGAGAGGAGGATAGCGAAGAGGAGCGAGGTCGGGACGCGCATTGTCGTTCGTGAAAGAAGGAAGGACGAAAGTAAAAAGAAAAGCCTGGAAGGAAAGAAGAAAAAAAGGACCAGCCAGGCAGAGGTGGAGAGAATAGAGGAATGAGAGGGAGGAACGAGACACTGGTGTTTATATACCACTGGCAATCGGAGCTCGGCGCGGTGATTAGGATAAAATAAAAAATTTTGTATCGCGAGCGCGTGGACCAGCGCCGCCTAGAGGCCAGGGAAGCACAGCGTTTGGCGCAAAGTGTTTTACCGGCTCGGGTACCTTGTCTTGCGTCCGCGTGGGTGCGTATAGCATGGCATGTCTGGAAATTCGGAAACGGGGTCCGATGGCTAGACGACTCGAGTGCTGGAATCGATGCGTGGGGGACGGCAGGTAGAGGTGCTTGAAAGTACTTGAGGTTGCAGCTGGCCAATTCGCGCCAGAGGCATAGAGTCTAGACGCGAAAAATGGGAACGGAAGGAAGCGGGTAACGACAGGGCGACGTGGATCCTGATCGTCATCAAATGTGGTAAAGTTGCATTGGATCCGCGCTTCTCAACTGCATCTTCCCAGCTTTTCCGAGTCCAAGGAAGAGGAGTGGATATGCAGCAGCAGCATGTAGAACCCTGCCCGCAATTGGCCAACAGGCTGAAGAATTGTCGAAGCTCTTAGCTGCCGGGAGGTCCCTGGATCAACGCAAAACGGACTTGGCGGATAAGATCGGCGTGTGGCCGTGCACTGTCCCCTCAGTCGGAAGTCGGCGTTATGCAGGTTCCGAGAATATGTAGATCCATTGGAGCTTTTCGAGCAATTTCTTCCGTGCTTTTGTGGGACGAATTATCTCGCCTGAGGTCGTAGGCTGCGACTCCGAGTCGTAGCGCGAAGGTACGAGATAACATCTTTGCGCTGCTGCTGAGAATTAGAAGTCCGTGCCGCCCGCGACCGGCCGAGACTCTCCTTTGTAAATTGCTGGATACCGTAACCGTATGCACGGACGAAGCGTAAGCCCATCTAGCCGATATCGATTTTTTAACGGAGATTTGCCGGAGATTTTGGGTGAGCGGTGAGTGCACGCATGGTGCGAGCTCAAGCACTGCGCACTGCCCAAGTTCAATTGATACCAGTGGTGATGATAACGCACGGCAGAGTCACTCAAGAGGCGCCGCAGGAGTAAGATAGATAGATAAGTGGAGCAGCCAGAGGATATTCCTACAAGATATTGGGGTCAGTGAGTCAAACGAAATTTAAACGTCATGTTCCCATGGCGACTCTGAGTCCGGTGTCATCCGATATCGGGAATTGCTCAGGAAGCATTGATTTGGGGTTCATTTCAACTTCAAGCTACGGATTGTGCTTTTGAAGCCACATCGCTGAGGTCGCAAACTACCGCATGAGAGTGGTGTCTAGTCCATGCGGAATTCATGCCAGGAGGCAGCCCTGAAATCGTTGGACTTGGAGAACGTTCAAGTTCACTATAGCGAGGTTTTGCGGCGGAAAGGTTCAGCTCGAGGATAGATGCTCATCGGAAATCGTTTGCGAGGAGACCAACTTGTCGGCGCAGTGCAACCTTGAGAGCGAAGGAAGCGAGGTGTGACTGTCACAGATTGATCGTGTCAGTCGTGACTGATTGTGACCGATCACAGACGGCTTGTTCCGAACCACCATGCAGCAGTGGAAAGCTTCCATTCGGTGCCTTCGACGCCTCAAGGCCCGTACAACATTATCTGCGTCACAACATTTCACAGTAGCGAACATCAGGTATGTCTTTGTCAAATCCGTACACTCAGTCTCGACTCTCGACTCGGAGCTCATCCACCTTCCTAGTGCAACCCAATTTTACCTTCTTCGCCTCGACACACTTGATATACGCACTATCCCCTCCCTGCCCATGGATGGCGACGACCTTCCAGCCCACGCTGCCCAACAAACTAACAAAGTGCGCGGCCGTACGCGCTTGCGAGTTTGTCAGAAGGAACATCTACAAACAAGTTGAAGATCGACTCGCTCGCAGGAGAGGTTAACTTACCGCAAAATCGACGTTATAAGCCATGTCGTTGGCCCCACCGTAGTTTGCCAACAGAGGCTCCGGCGCCTCGGGCAATACGCCACCCGGAATGTCCTTCGTAGCGGATGTGTTGATATCCTCGCGACAGGCGAGCGGCATGACGATGTCGAGCACGAGCAGCGTCGTATCAGATGTCGCGGCAGCCCACAACTGCGCAAAGATCTTCTTCGCGTACGTGTCCGCCCAATCAAGAGAGGCGTGCTTGAAGACGAATACGGATGCCGCAGTTTGCGGCTGGGCGGCGAAGAAGTTGTGCACTGATGGATTTGCTTTTCAACTCTCCACAATAATGTCCAGAGAGACACGAACCTTGGAGTTGCACACGGCCTGAGGCGAGCGCCTCGGGCATTCGCGCTTCCCAAATCTACGCAGCGTCGAGTTGGAGATGTCTCAACAACGAAAGACATACCTTCCGTGCATGGCTAATAACACCCTCTTGATCTTGCAACACGAGCTTCAAACTCGGGAAGCGCTCGGCCAGCGCAAAGCATGTTGTGCCCACCCCACCGCCAACATCAACGACGATCGAATCTTCCGCGAGTTTCTCCCAGTCGTACGCTTCACACATACGCGTGAGTATTTAAGTAATGTCGAAACAAAAAACTCACCATTAACAATCGCATCTGGAGGCTGGAATCCCAATATGCCCTGCATCGCGATATCGAACCGCCGGGACTTGGCCTCCACTTCGGGCTTGGCAAAGTAAGCCCACATCGTCTCGCCTTCACCCAGCTTCATTGCCCGGGCAAAGGGCGAGAGGCTGGGGTCGCCCTCGGCGGGATCGCATTCACAGAGAGTCTCCCAAGCGTTGGCGGACGCCTTGAATACCTCGTCGAGGCTATGAGGGATGAGCGCAGGATCACGTATGCGAGCAAAAAACGCACTGGTGGGCTGCGACAGCTGCGAGACCGGCTGTTCCATCGTATTTTGTGTCGGGGCTGCATTTCAACGTGTTCAATCACGTATCGCAAATAACAAGTCAACACACCTCTGGAGGATATCGATACAGGGCTTCCCGGTATCCAACATACTCGAGAGGCGAGTATTGGCGAACACATTCGGCTGCACCTCTCGGTAAACGTGGTGGGTCGCGAGATAGCGCAAGAAACGCGCTGGACAAATGGGTTTAGGGTTTCAATGAACGGCAGACAGAGTCGCGGAAGCAAAAGACGGACCGAGTTTATCGGGATCCTGTCCATTCTTGGCGGCAATCTCGGAGGTATGAAGACCCTGCAAGCCGTAAGGCGATGAGTCAACTAACGAGGACGGGTAAACGAGATGAGCTTCTTTTGCGTACATTGACACCCGCCTCGCGCAGGATTTCCGTGACACCCGATTCCAAGCAGATACGCAAAGCGGCGGACTTGAAATGCTACAAGTACGAAAGAGCTTCGGTTAGCAAATGAAAATGTACGGAATGGCCAGTGAAAAAAAAAAATGAACATGCACGCACCCCGTCGACCACGCGGAATACCGATATCTGGGGTGGGGCGAGGATGGCGTCTAGCTGGAGTGCGGCGGCGCTGATGAGGCGCGCAGCCTCAGCAGCCTCCGGGATGCCGCGAAAGTCCTCCGAGGCGGGAGTGAACGGTGTCTCGAGGTCGGGAATGGCGACACCGGCCAACAAGGTCGTGGCCTCGAGCCGTTCCACGTTGTCGGTGATGAGAGCGAGAAGTTGGCGGAGTTTGAGTAGAGACGACTTGGATGCCATTGAGGTTTGAGGACTAGGCAGGGGGTGACCCGTTATAAAGTTAATGTTGTGGCGTGTGGGCGATGGGATTTTCCCTCACTGAAATGAAATCACTGATCTCGCAAAGCCAACACGAGGCGAACGTGGGTGGGGCCGTCGGCAAAAGGCGATAAAGGCGTTTGCCGACCGTCGGGAAGAGCTTCCCCCTCGTATTACTCGCTACGGAGTTGGCAGAATCGCCGAGCACAGATGATCTTCTTCATTCCCTAGATAGCAAGAATAAAGACGCGAGGCAGGCAAAATCTTACACAATCGAACTTGAAGTCTTTTGTCGCGTATCAAACTCAAGGACGGTCTTCTAGCTCCACGCTACACCACACGAGCCCACTGGCATTCACAGCCTTCCCGTACGTGCGGCAACACGGACTTTGCCGGCGATGGCGTTCAAGTCGGGGCGTGAGGGCGCCATGGTAGGATTATTGTGAGCTTGGGTGGAAAGCGTCCAGCTGCCAGTGCGATAGGGCCTGAATGGATTCAGCCAGCATTCTCTCTTTGTTTCCAAGTACTAGTAAGGGGCTTCCTCACACTCGGTAAAATCTTGCCTTTTGAGGGTATATTTCCAAAAGCCTCGATGCTTCACGGCAATCCTGGACGCTAGAAGGCCGTTTGTGCCCTGGTCTGGTTCCTAATATCTGTATGCAGTAGTGCATATTGGCTGATGGTTGCAAGGGTGTGGCTCACCTTCGGGTCGTACATCCGTCGGCTGCCTACACAGTGGGTTCGGCTAGTATTCTTCGGGTGCGGTCGACCTAGGAATACGCGACGATACAGTGCTTGCCGTACACTCACATTCGATAGCGGTGCGCGTTTTTTCCGCGTCAACAAGTCGCATGATTGACTGCCGTTATTGGAAGCACTAGAGTTCCAAGCCGCAGAACCCTTAAGCCTTTTTGCGTTCCCCGACGCTCCAGAAGTGCGCCAATCCATAGTGGTCGTCCGAGCAGTCGTGCGCTTTCAACAACTCTCTGTGATGCATTTGTAGTCTTGGGATTCAAAGCAGCGTATTAATATTAACATTAGTGCACCCTTCGCGCACGGAGAGTCGGAGACCATAGATTCCTCGCGAAGCTTGATGTTTCCTTCCATAGCTTCGAGTGCGGTTCAAGAGCAGGTTGATCATAGGTTTTTACACGAGGGCGAGCTTTGCAGTTTTGCGAATTTGCGAAGCAATTCTTGTGCAGTGTGCCAGTTCCAGCGCCAGTACGAGTTGATGACGAGCATACATCCATGCTAGTGTGGATTCGTGTGTTGCGAGATATCGCGTAAGTTTCTTGTGTTGCGGGATGTATCATGTCGTAAACGTGGCATCGGGGAAGAGATCTAGAAGAGAGGTGGCTTGTTTGTGAGCCTAAGAGCTTGAAAGTTTGTAGGATCATTCGTTGAATAGTAAGCTTGTCTAGAGCTGCGTTCTCCGACGCTCCAGACGTGGGCCCAATTCATTCTTGGTATGAGCGGTCGTGCGCTTTCAAACTCTCTGTGATGCATTTGTAGTCTCGGGACGCAAAGCAGCGTATGTGGAAGCGCACCTGGGCCCTTCTTGCACGGAGACCATAAGTAGATTCCTCTCGAAGCTTGAGCTTGATGTTTCTTTCCATGGCCTCGAGTTCTAGTGAGGGTCAAGAGCAGTTGAATCCTTGGTTTAAACGGAGGGCAAGCTTTGCGAATCTTGTGCAGTGTGCAGAGTGCCAGTGCCAGCATTAGTGCTTGATTATCGCTGACGAACGGACATGCATGCCAGTGTGGATTCAAGTTTGTGTTGCAGGATGTCGCAAACGTGGCATCAGGGAAGAGAAGAGAGGTGGCTAGAGAGGTGCGAGCCTGAGAGTTACTTGAGCTTGAAAGTTTGGAGGATAATTCGTTGAGTGGTAAACTTGTCTCGAACGTCTTCAAGGTTCAAGGACTCGACGCAATTGCCAGACAGTGACAATAATTCGGGCTCTTGCAAGTTGCAACGCCCAGTGGCAGATGGCCAGCGATATCATGGTGAATTTCACAGGCGTCGGGGTGGGTTTGTTTCCATTCGCCCGACTCATCGAGGAGGGGTTGACCAGACATCGAGGTTCTTGATCAAAAGCAGTCGGCCGAAAAGTAGGCAGGATGGCATCGGCCGAATGACAGCCCTGACTAAGCGTGACTCCAATTGCCTCGTTTTGGCCGCACAGTCTTCCTGCCGTCCTGCCATTTATACTGACCCGCTATGTCCACCACCGCAACAACCAACCCCACTGCGTCCGCACCCCCGAGCCCCTTCCGCCGGCGGACCATCGGGCGGGCGGCCTCACCACCGACATGGGCTTGCTACGAGCAGATCCGGAGCTATGGCGATAGCGACGAGGACAGCGACGAGGATGGGAGTGCCAGCGGGAGCGACGAGGACGACGACGGGGCTGTCGTCTCGGACGAGGACAGCGACGAAGAAGGACCTGCGCATGGTGGGGTTGTCGTTGACGAGGGCATGGCAGCCGACATGGAGATGGACGTCGTCGTCGATGCGGACGACTCGGAGGCTCCCGTTGCCGCTGTGGCCGTCGCTGGCGGTGAGGGTATAGAGCCGGAGCCCAGCCCACCACCATCGCCTGTGGTGACAGCAAAGGCGAAAGGCAAGCAGCGGGCCGTCGACCCCGAGCCCCCGACACCGAAACGCCGCACACGCAAGGGCAAACGCGAGCGGGTGTACACTCTAAGGCCGATCCTCACCATCCAGCGCAGCCAGGGCTTCGTGTGGAACCAGGTCCGTCCCCTTCTTTGTCTTTGCAACTCGAGCTCGTCGGCTCACAACCACGCAGGACTTATTCGTCCCGCCGTATATCAAGGACCGATGTGCGTTATTATATTACTCCTTCTGCTACCCGTAGGTTGACACGAGTGCAGACGTGGCGTCCACTTCCCCACCTAGCAACAACGGCTTCGTCTCCACCTCCGTCTCCTCTACCAACTCTGCGCTCACCGACTACGAGATCGAGGTCGTCGAGATCCGCGTACAAGAGGGCGAGTACGACGGAATCATCCCTTGATTGTCGACGTCGCCTACCCCGCGCTGCGATAAATTCCTAGATCCTTTCCCTTTTCTCGCGTTACCTCTATATCCGGTTCACCTCCCGCTATACAACTGAACTCCTACGTATAAATGATACGATTGTACATACCTACATACATACATATCCATGCTGCTCTCGCTCTTTGTATAGTTATTTTTTGTATTCTCAGCATACATCCCAACTCATTGCGCTGCCTGCTAGCTCGAGGCCACCTTATGGGGAACCCTGAGCGAGACGGTGACGTAGCGCGTAAACCGCATTTCGGGCAAGGATGCTGTGCGTGTGAGTTGTGGATCCACGACGTGTCATTTTTCAAAGCCCTCGGTCGAGGACATCTTCAGAAATCCGAGTCCACAAAAAGTTATTATTGATTACATGCGTAATGGCTCCGACGGATCTCTATATTTCGCATTTCGCATTTCGCAGCTACAGAGTGAAATGTAAAATGGGTTGGCGAATGCCGAAATCCAGAGGTGGCAATAATAATGCTGAACATAATTTTACTAGTAGTAGTTCGAGTCGAGTCCGAGCCGGAGCCAAGCCTGATCATGAGCGGGGAGAGGTTGTCTCTGGGGAACGCCGAGCCTAGTCTTAGGGAAAGAGTTCTTGGAAGTTTAGGGTACCACTACTGGCAGAACCTACACTACTAGTACTGAGTCATGCATGTGAGCACTGAGCAGTTATAAGCGTACCATTCAACTCAACTCCTTTTCCGACCCGCTTTCAACCTCGGCCGCCACGCCTTTCCCGATCCATCCGTCGTCTGAACCGCGCTGTCCCGTTCACTGGCACTAGCGTAGCCGCTGGTGCGCGCAAGAAGCTTCTCCGCAGCGCCCACCCAAAAATTCTTCGCGATGTCGCGTCTAGAGCAGAGGAAACTATCAGAGAACTCGGCCATACATGGAGTCAGAGTCCACACGTACTCGGTGATCGGCCAGTCAATCGACACCAGGTGAATTTCGCGTAGATGGGGGAGGGAATCGCCTGGATCGGGTGTGGTGGAGAAGAACGTTTCCCATTGCGTTGCGCGGGATTTCTCCTTGAGGGCGTCGCTGAAATGGATATTAAAAAACTAACGAGGGGGATGAAGCGTACCCACCGGAACTTGCTTCGACTCCAGGTGAACGAGATTTTCTCGATAGCGCTCGACGTGCAGGCGAGGACTTCCGGAGGGGGAGGACTGTATACCTGTTGAAATTGTGAATCGTAGTGAAAACAGCAACTGGTGCGTCGGCCCGGGTTAACTTACCTCCATGAAGACCAGATCGACGAGCAGAGGACACAACTCCAGGATACCGCGAGATAGTCTCATCGACGTGGTCGTGGTGTCGACGTCCGTTTCGACGACGATCGCAAAAGTTACCTTGAGGTCGCGCAATTTGCGCCCATGTGCGATGAGGAAATCGTCGGCATCTAGTACTACTTCCCCGGGCCGGGACTCTACTAGTTTGACCGCGTGTAGAGATGGGAGGCTGGCGTGAACGCTATGAGATGGGATATCGGGATTCGGGCTTGAGGTAACTTACCTGGCGTAGGAGAACGCCTTGAGGAAGGATTGCTGCACATCAGTAAGTATCAAACATTCCAGCTGAGGGAGGGCGTTCGCGAATATGCTGCGCATGTTTTTGGCCGGGAATGTCGTGCGAAATCCCCACTCCAGCGTGCGGAGGTTATTCAGACATAGAAACATGTCCGGCGAGGCAATCGGGACGTGCTTCGATAAAGTTGTCGCGCAGAGCGTCCGGAGGGATGCGCCAACAGTAGTGATTAGGGACCCATACTCCGCGTACCACTCGTCTTGGCCTCGATACCTGCTCCCGGGCACGATCGCAAAACTGCGGAATGTGGAAATAAGATGGGGGTGGTTCTCCAGGAGGGTCAAAAGACCCTGTGCTTCAGATTGGCTTTCGAGGAGGATCGTTTCGTAACAGTTTGCAAATCCGGCTTTCTGTGGTCGTGTACAGTAAGCTGGCTGGTATGAAAAACACATGGGGTTACGCACATAAAAGGTCTGTGAGACCAGGAGAAAAGCGATTTTCTGCTCGTGTGATGCCTCATCGAATGCGAATAGGGAAACGCGGGACCAGATGGCTTCTTGGACGTCCTGCGAGACATTTTCGAGCGGGTACGAGCGAAGCTCGCTGGGAAGAGCGGCATCTTCGACAGCAGCACTGCAGGATGGGGGTCAGCCTATGGGAGCCAGGGTAGAGGCTGACAGACACAAGATCCCTCGGCTTGTACTCTAGGAGAGCGAGCAGGCTGGCATCCTCGCAGATGGGGTCGTCCCATATCTGTAGCTTCTGCTTGACTCTGACGGTCCGGAGAGGACAGGCCTTTAGCTGTTCGTATGCCGCGTCCAGCTGATAGGCAAAATCAACGACCAGAGTATGAAGCCGTTGGACCTGGACGAAGGCTTCGACCAGCGGCACCCCTCGTTGCTCCCACTGATAGGTGAAGACGTATGTGCATTCGAATACCACCTGAGGGAGAGTGAGCCGGGAAAGACAGGCTTCAATAAGACGCACCAACTGCTCCCACTTGCGTATCGCCGCACCCAGAGCCGAGAACAAGTTAACGGCCATCTTGTTCGACGGCGGCTTGTCGGTATCGTCCTTGACTATAAGCCGTGTAGGATTGACGAGGCAGAGCCCTTTGCAGAGCCCGACGGTGCTATCCGACGACATGATGTCGAGGTACAGATAGAGGTCGGTCACGTTCGGGGTGCGGCTCAGAATCGTGTGCATTGGCTGTCCGTATCCGCCCTCGACACGCAGCTTCTTGATGAAGCGACCAAGATCTTCGTTTTGGCTGAGAGCGCGTCCTAATGCTGCTGCCTGGCCCTTCGAACGCAGGACGACGACGTGGTAGAGGAGTGGCGTGGCGACCCGGAGCCACGATTTTGAGACGAGGAGGTAGGCAGAGGTAGATTCAGAGTAGGATGCAAAGGGAGAGACATCTGACAAGTCGGAGAACGCGTCGTCGGTCACCTTGAGTGCGGGGGAGAGGATCTCCGAGAGCAGCTCGTCGGGGAGATGATGGTCACCCATGAAGAGTAAAGCCCGCGTAAAACGCCGGCGGGGCCTTGATCCGACCGGCAGCACCGGACCACATTGCCGACGTACGAGTAGCAAGAAGTGGCTATACCCGTAATGATGAGCGCTTTATAACGGTTTATCACAAGTTTATCGCAGGGATTTAACGAAGATTTCCCTCAGGCGCCCCATGCCGCGGCAGCAGTAGACTCCAGAAAACAAACCGATTCGAATGCATTTATACCAAGCGCTGTCTAAGCAAAAATATCTGCGGCATGGGCTGGAAGTAGCTATTCCAAGTGCGCGACAGATCATTGTGTTCGGTGAAGCATACTACGCGTTTCTACCGTATCCCACGTGCAACATGCCACGAAGATTCGGAACACGGAGTGATATCAAATCCAGACCTCCTTCCTCTTGCAAATCGTATATGTTCTCCATGAGCTCCTCACCCAGGCTACGTCTGGCACCCTGCATTGACCTGAAACAGATTTCCAAGTAACATTTAGGATTCCTGCAGCGAATATCCAGTAGTGCCCAAAGAGCATCGTCCGTAAACTGCAGACAGCTGGCAATGTCCATTTCGTTCAGGCCCGGATTGAGTAGCGGGCGATGGCAATCGTCAACGGTCCCGAGCTCGAGCAGTAGGTGGTCCGTGACAACTGCAGGATAAGAGGGAATATCGGCGATTATCAAATGCCGCAGGTTTGGTAGGTCTCGAAGTGCCGCCAGCAGCTCTGAATCAGATATGACCGCGATGATGCTGAGGCAACAGAGACGATCGCCGAAAGACGAACGAGTGGCCAACGCGGAAAACGCGGTCGGATTCCAGATCAGGTGGTCTATGACCTTGTCGGGACGGGGATGGAGATGGAACTCGGTGAGGTTGGGAAAGGTGAGCGAGTCGAGAACGCTTCCTAGGGTTTCACGATTGACGTCCGCCTCCAATGTCCTTGCGACGAGGAACAATTGGAACCTAGACACTGGCGATTTAATTGGCACTGTGAACTTCCGGTGAGCGGAGCGGGAGTCGATGCGGCCAGTGATAACGCAGTGGCAGGAAGATGAAAGCTTCTCCAAAGGGAGCGGAGCAAGTTGTAAGTTCCCTAGGCCACGATGCCGAAAGAAGCTGAGTTGGTTCCAGGGCATTGGAGGAACATGGTTGGGATTTCCGATGAAAATAAAGCTGCGGAGTCGGGGCGCACCGCAGAAGACGTCGGAAAGGAACGGCTTGGAGCCTGGGCGTAGCTCCAGCACCTCCAAGAGCGGGAGTCGGCCTTTGGCACCTGTCAAGGCGGTCTCGGACAGAGTACCAAAGAACGCGAGCGTCCGCCAGCGGTTTGAATGTTCCACTAGAAGGCTAAGCACCTGAAGCGTCAGAAACGTCGCCCCCGTAGGTGCCGAGAAGCGAAGCTCCAAGGGGTAGGTCCGACTTCGAAACAGGGCAGATCGCAGGAGGTCCACATTTCTTGCTGTCTGGACTCAGACCAGCGTCGCAAGTCGATCTAAGAGTGGACCATAGTCCGGGAGTACCCATGACTGTTGTGTGCCAACGCGAGCAAACCTGGAAAGAACGGTGTTAGTCGCGTACGACTGAGGGGCCAACCAGCCTTGCCTTGCTTAGCGTCAACAAATCGCCTTGGGCCAAGCGATATACCTCTGAGTCGGCGTTTCTCTGGCTGTTCCTCTCCACCCGCGTCGTCGTCTCTTGACTCCAGTGCGCAGATTTCGAAATCCGGGGTCAGCAGCTCTGTAGGAAGCCGTCGGATAATACGAGGCGACGATACTGCGACTTCCTTCGATATACGTCACCAGCAGCTTCCCGTTCTGCGGATAGTGCGTCCATTTTCTCCCGTAGCGCTTCAATTTGCTCGTCATATTGAGCAAGACTGGCGGGGCCCCTCTCGACGACATCGCGGAAATGCGCTTCGGTGGCGGGGAAAGGGATGGAATGGAAACGAAGGATGGATTGAAGCGCTTCGAGTTTGGCAGCAGATGGGAGCAGGGGCGATGGGCTTGAACGCGCATGAAGCACAGGTCATCGTGGTTAGATATCAAGAGAGGCTGTCACAGATGTAACGGCCCGGGCGACGCGATCCCGTGGCAAAGGCGAGGCGTGATTCAGATACAGACGCGTTTGAGCGCTTTGCGTCTTGGCTCCGTGGGTACAGCTGTGAGGGTGGCGCATACCAAAACATATCGTGCTCGCCTGAGTGTGCGGAGTCTTGATCAATTGAGCACATTCAAGTTGCAAGGGACAATAATATATTTTGAATATCTGCACTGAGACACCTCACGCGCGATCACCGATAGTCCCAGCACTAACCATCCCTGAGTTTTTCTTTCTCACTCCCAGTTCCCGGAATATAACGTAGCGCTTGCTCTCCACGCCTTCGCGGAGCATCTATTCTATACCCAACCGCAAGTGCCAGGGAGATTTGGCGCACGAAAACTTGTAGAATTTGAGGACATCATTTGCTTCAAGCTGGGATATTCTCTTCCTCAGTTGTCGCCCGAGAGTTCGGGTGGCGATTGCCGTGCGGCGGAGGGAAATTGTGAAGCGGCCCGGTGAGGAGGTGGAGCGAGTGCGGGCGTCGAGCATTCGGGTCATGGCGGCGTCGGTGAATGCCAAGGAGCTGACGAGATCAAGTTCGTGAAGCTTTGGGGTGAGCGCAAGCCTTTGGCTGCGATCGTCGACGGCTGACAATTCCAGGAGGAGGACGTCTGTGACTGGAGTGCAGTCCCTTAGATCCGCCGCTACCAAATGCTCGAGATTGGGGAGTTCTTGGAGTGCAGCAAGCAGCTCTGTGTCGGATATGATGGAAATAATCCTCAGGACAGTGAGGGAAGCTGCAAATGCCGAGCGGACCGCCAGTGCGGAAAAAGCGGCCTGATTCCAAACCGGATAGTCCGCCGGAAATCGAGGATGCATGATGAATTGGCTGAGGTTGAGAAGTGTGAGACGATCCAACATACGTCCAATCTCGAGCCGATTATCGGCCACTGTGCCTCTCCGAGTAGTCCGCCCCGCAGAATCGAAAGAAATCAAGCTGGTTCCAGGTCAGCTCTGGAAGACTGCTCGCATCTCCGGAAAAGATGAACTTCCGCAATCGTGGAGCATCATAGAACACCCTCAAGTTGAGAGAACTCCACGCTTGGAACTCGAGTGTCTCCAATAGCGGCAGTCGGCCTTGAACGCTCGCTAATGCCGTCTCGGCAACGGTGTCAACGTTGAGAAATGCCCTCCGCCACCTGGACGAATGCTCTGCGAGGAGCGTAAGGACGCGTGGACCAATTTCTCCCGAAAAGGATGTGGCTGCTGCGATCTCGAGGTCAAGCGGATATGTCCCGCTCCGCAACAAGACAACTTGGAGAAGATCAAGGTTCCGACCAGCGACAGACGTCGTCCAGTATTCCGCATCGATGGCAATGGTTGACCAGAAGCGAGGAGTATTCATGATGATAGCATGCCAGCGCGCACAAACCTGTCAATGGAAGCATCTCAGCGCATGTGCATAAAAATAGATACAGGACTGACCTTGCTGAGAATTAATAAATGGCTCTTGGCTAGACGGTGAAGCTCTGATTCTTCCGTGTCGTCGTCGCAGAGCTCGTATTTCTCGGGCGACTGGTGGGCGCACATCTCGATGATTTTGGCTAGCAGCTCAGTAGGCAGCCGCCGGATATACGAGGTGAGAATACTGCCACTTGCGTCGATGTACGTCGCGAGCAGCTTCCGTTCCGCGGACAGTCTATCCATTTGCTCTCGTAGGGCCTCAATCTGCTCGTCGTACTGCGCCAGACTGGCGGGGCCGCTCTCGACGACATGGCGGAAATGCGCTTCGGTGGACAGGGGAGGAGTGGAATTGACCCGCAGAAGGGAGTAGAGCGTTTCGAGTTGGGTGGCAGATGGAGGGAGGAGCGATGGGTCAAAGCGCGCATGAAGCACAGGCCATCGTGGTTGAGGTCAAGAGAGGATGTCACAGATGTAACGCCAACGCGATCCCGTGCCAAATTTCAAGGCGCGTTCACGACTGGAAAGAAAGAAATCTGATTTGATTTCAAGCCGAGTACTAGTAGTACAAGTACACGTTCTCTTTCATTTCATTGTCCAGTCAATCCGCCCACACTATCCCAAAACCTGACCAACCCAATCAGCCACACCCAAAAGAGAAGGCAAGAACTCACGCGCAACGCTCCAACAACGCCCCACTCGTCTTCACCGTCTCTACCACAGGGGCATTCGCATCCGTCTTATTGAACAGCATCTCCGTCCGGCCATGGCCCTGCAGCCACCACCCCCCACTGGGGCGTAATTGTCGGGTTCGCCGGGTCCACATCCACATTCGGGTTCTGCGAGATCGCAAAGGCCGTGAATATCTGCGCAAAGGCGTTGATGAAGGCCGTGTTTTGGAAAGTCGGGGTGGACAAGTCGGGGAAGTAGTACGCGACGTCGTTGGCGTGCAGACCAGGCGGGATGGCGAATTCAGCTTTGTATGAGCGTCCGCGGAAGGCGTTCAGGATGTAGTAGGTCGGGCAGATGAAGATGGCTTTTGGGGGCGGGGGGAGTGATGATTCAGTTACAGTATTTCCTTGGGAGGGCGGAAAGAGAACGCACATTCGCCTTGGATGGCGTTCTCCTGGAACAACTGCGTGCCGAGCCCGCTGTACAGCTGGCCCACCTTGTGGGCTTCTGCGGGACCGAAATCGGGGAAGAGGTCAAGGGCGTATTGCGTCGCGTTGGCCGTCGCAGCCGTGTTTTGGTTCACAAAGTCGTTCCCCTCAAAGGTATTGGTTACGGACAGGAGTGCTTTCTGGATGACCATCAACATCGACGCGAATCGCGGAGGGATGGATCGACGAACCCCGTTAACCTTGCCCTCCGCCAGAGCTAGCGTCGGCCGTTGTCTGATGAAAGTTCCGTCAATGACTGGGACTATGACGAACGTCCCGAAGAAGCCGTCGGCGTTTATTTGTGTATTGGCGGTTTCCAGTGCGTTTGCGTCGACGGCGCGGAGGCAGGCCATCGTGTCCGAGGCGGAGGTACAGCTTTCCGCGAAGATTTAGTAGTGGTTTGCGGGGAAGTAATTGGAGGTAACATACTTGACTTGCGATGCGACCTCGCTGAATAGTAGCTGCAAAGTCATTAGATCGTGCCCTTGGGGTCGAGGTAACGCACCTCCGGAATCCTGTCGTTGTACCGGTACTGCGACGGTAAAAAGGTCGAGCTGGTGATAGCACCACGGAACAGCTGCGGCTTTGTCTGCCCGTTATTGGCGATGACTTGTTGGAGGACGGATCCAGCACCTGTGCCATTCATGAGGTTACCAAATTGCACCGAGAATCATACTCACCGGCAGACTCGCCCCAGATGGTGACCTTGGAAGAGTCGCCTCGAATTTGCCGATCTTCGTCGGGTTAGATTGACACTCGAAGCGAAGAATGGGGACGGTACATGTCGATTAACCCATCGCAGCGCGAAATCTTGGTCGACTGTAATATCATTAGAATCGGAAACAGATCGAGAAGGAAAACGCACGAAGACCAGCATTTAGTGCCCCATTTTTCTTGACCTTCTCTCCGGGAAGAAATCCTGACATACGTTAGAACTACGTACACGGTAGACGCGGTAAAAGCACCGAAAACACCCAGTCGGTATTGAATGATAACCACAACCAAGTTGCGGTTGCTCTGGTTGAGGATGTCGTCCCCGTTGTAGGCACTGGCCTGGCCGGCGAGATATCCCTGGGCAGACAGATAAGATCGAGTCTAGATGATTACGCTCGACCTACTCCGCCGTGAATCCAAACGAGAACAGGTAGATCTTTTGGGGGTGTGCCCGCAGCGTCGCTGGGGTAGTAAACACTATGACCGGGTTGGAAGGATGTAGCGAAACGAATGGCAGAGGACACACTTGAGGAATAAGCAGTCCTCGTCCGATACCACTGCGCGAGTCGCCAGTGGGTTTGTCGGCGATTGGCCGTCCGAGGCCTGGAAGCATTGGTTGGGCTGTACCGTCGCATCCTGGACACCGGAGACGTTTGCCGGAGGATGAGGTTGCCCGAAAGCGGAGATCACCTTGAAAACTCGTCGTCAGCGTCGGTACTCCGAAGTACGCAGTCCTGACCCAGCGGTGCCGCAGCATAGCGGATGCCGAAGAAGTGGGCAAAGTTGGCTGGAGAGACCGTGCCCTGGTACTGCGCATACCCCAAGTCGACGATAGGACCGCTCTGTGCATAGGCACCGAAGGCTGTCGTAGCCACCACGAAGAACTTGGTCAGATGCATGTGTCGAGGATGGGCTGTGGCCTGGGGACTGTGAAGCGCATGAGCTTCATTTTATATATAGCGCGAGCTCTTGTGTCAGAGTCGGCTTCGGGCTTCTGAATCGATGCATGATCATGAGGACGGTCATGGGCGGGGCCGTATAGACTTCAATATGTCATTGTCATGCGAAAAGAAACGGTGCGCTCGATGGCGCAATGCGTCGGGCCGGCAGTAAACAGTACTGCGATGAGAAGAAGACTTCAAGACCGTGAGGAGCCAATGTGAGAGGCCTCGGCGGCCATTCACGGTTTGAAGGAGCGAAGGAGGCGGTCGAGGCGCTGATTTACGAGAACAGAATCGGAATCAGATCGCCGCCGGCAAGTATTGGAGTTTTACGCAACGGCTGCCTGTCACCGGTACCTCCGCTGCACGCCGTTAAACGATGGAACGATGAGAATGACGGACGTACAGTCGAAGTCCACATAACCCATAGCCATGATAACCCATAATTCCCTTTAACCCATAGAATTGTGCCGACTACGCACTTGGTTCTATGGCGCATAACCCATATTCCATGTACCCCATAGCGTACAACGGAGGGGCTAACCAGCCTTGCCTTGCCTTGCTTAGCGTCAACAAATCGCCCTTGGCCAAGCGATGTAGTACTACCTCCGAGTCGGCGTTCCCTGGCTGTTCCTCTCCACTCGTGTCGTCGTCTCTGGACCCCAGATGGCAAATTTCGAAAATCCGCGTCAACAGCTCTGTAGGTAGCCGCCGGATATACGAGGTGAGGAGTGGAATTGGCACAGAGGAGGGAGTGAAGCGCTCGGAGTTGGGTGGCAGATGGAGGGAGGAGCGATGGGTCAAACGCGCATGAAGCACAGGCCATCGTGGTTGAGATCAAGAGAGGATGTCACGGATGTAACGCCGACGCGATCCCGTGGCAAAGGCGAGGCGTGATACAGACGCGTTTGAGCGCTTTACGTCTTGGCTCCGTGGGTACAGATGGCGCGTAAGTACCAGAGCATATCGTGCCAGTCTGAACGTTGAGCGCATTGCAAGAGACAAAAATATGCATGAATATCTAGTTTCCCCGGGGGCCCTCACGCGGGACTGCCAGTACTCCCACCATCCCCGAGTTTTTCTATCACCCAGTTCCCGAAATATAACGTAGCGCTTAAGCTTCTTTTCACGCTTCTGCGGAGCATCTACTCTATACCAAACGCCAAGTGCCAGGGAGATTGAGCGCACGAAGACAGATAGAATCCGAGGGCATTGTTTGCTTCAAGCTGGGATATTCTCTCCATCAGTTGTTGCCCCAGAGTTCGAGTGGCGGTTGCCGTGAAGCGGAGGGAAATTTTGAAGCGGCCCTGTGAGGTAAAAGTGCGGGCGTCGAGCATTCGGGTCATGGCCGCGTCGGTGAATGCCAAGGAGCTGGCGAGATCTAGTTCACGAAGTTTTGGGGTGAGCACAAGGCTTCGACTGCGATCGTCGACAGCTGCCAATCCCAGGAGCAGGCTGTCTGAGATTGGAGCGCCGTCTGTCAGATCCGCCGTGTCCAAACACTCGAGATTGGGGAGTTCCCGGAGTGCAGCAAGCAGCTCTGTGTCGCATATGATGGAAATGATGCTCAGGAAAGTGAGGGAAGCTGCAAAGGCCGAACGGACCGCCAGTGCGGAGAAAGCGGCCTGATTCCAAACCGGATAGTCCGCCGGAAATCGAGGATGCATGAGGAATCTTCTGAGCTTGGTAGGTCTGAGACGATCCAACATACGTCCAATCTCGAGCCGATTATCGGCGACTGTTGCCTCTCCGAGTATTCCGCCCGTAGAATCGAAAGAAATCAAGCTGGCTCCAGGTTAGCTCTGGAAGACTGCTCGCATCTCCGGAAAAGGTGAACTTCCACAATCGTGGAGCGTCGTAAAACACCCTCAAGTTGAGAGAAGACCGTGCTTGGAGCTCAAGCATCTCCAGTAGCGGCAGTCTGCCTTGGATGCTCGCTAATGCTTTCTCGGCAACGGCGTCGATGATGAAAAATGCCCTTCGCCACCTGGGTGAATGATCTGCGAGCACTTCGAGAATGCACAAGCCAATTTCTCCTGAGAAGGCTGCGGCTGCTGCAATCTCGAGGTGGAGTGGACATGTCCCCGCTGCGTAACAAGGCAGCTTGGAGAAGATCAAGGTTCCGTCCGGCGCCGGAGATCGTCCAGTATTCCGCATTGATGGCAATGGTTGACCAGAAGCGAGGAGTATTCATGATGATAGCGTGCCAGCGCGCACAAACCTGTCAATGGAAGCATCTCAGCGCATGTGCATAGAAATAGATACAGGACTGACCTTGCTGAGATCCAATAAATGGCTCTTGGCCAAACGATGCAGTTCTGTCTCTTCTGTATCTTCACGGCAGAGCTCGTATTTCTCGGGCGACTGGCGGGCGCACATCTCGATAATGTCCGCCAGCAGCTCGGTAGGTAGCCGTCGTATATAAGAGGTGAGAATACTGCGACTTGCGTCGATATACGTCGAGAGAAGCTTCCGGTCTGTGGACAGTCTGTCCATTTTCTCCCGTAGGGCTTCAATCTGCTCGTCATATTGAGCAAGACTGGCGGGGCCCTTCTCGACCACATGGCGGAAATGCGCCTCGGCGGCCAGAGGAGGATTGGAGTTGACACGAAGGAGGGAGTGAAGCGTTTCGAGTTGGGTGGAGGATGGAAGGAGGGGCGATGGGTTGAACGCGCATGAAGCACAGGTCATCGTGGTTAGATATCAAGAGAGGATGTCACAGATGTAACGCCAACACGATCCGGTGTGGGAGCCGGAGCCGGAACCGGAACCGGTGGCTGGGAAGCGGGCCGTTGTACCGTAACACCCTGTCTTCTGTAAACTCCTTGTTCACGCATTTGGACCTGCAGGCCTACGAGTATAATTTAACGACTTGTGTCATCAGCGTCCAGCGACTGGAGAAACTGTCCAAAAATCCGGGATGACGGCGGGATCATAGATTAAGATTAGGTTTGAGGCACTAGGTCCCAATCTGGAACGGCCATACTACATATGTGTGTGTCGGCATAACCTCGACGTTGCGGGATTCTTCATCTCAGCTTATTTATCTTCCCAAAAACATTCCGCCTGATTAGCTTACAGTAGTACCACTTCAAGCTCGAACGTTCGCTTCAACATGGATTGTCGTAGAGCTCTATGCGAATGCTGAGAACTAATTGGTATATATTCAAAGTTATGAGGGTATGTATCTCTTTCTCTAGATGATTCTAGCAACACCAGCGACGCCCTCGACCAACGAGACGACGGGGGCCAAGCCGAGGGTGTCTGCGGTGCCGAGGACGGGGGATGAGCAGCGGGGCGGCGGCGGCGAGGAGCCCGTCGACGAGCGGGGCGGCGGTACTGAGGAGCTGGCGGCAGAGGGCGGCGCTGGAGTTTTGTTAGCATGGTAGTTGATTTGAAGAAGAAGACAAGAGAAAGCGTATGCGTACCCGACGGTAGCGAGGACAGGCTCTACGGCGTGGAGAACACCGGTGGCTTGTGCAATGGCGAGGACCGAGTCGAGTGCGTCGATGACGGTCTACAATAAAGTCAAGTCAAGTCAACACCCAGAAAGAACGAGACGAGACGAGACGAGACGACGTACAGCAAAGACGGGTGCGACGATGCCCGCGACGTCGGCAACGCTCAGGATCGTCCCATCCGCAGCTGCGAGGATGTCGTTCACGGGTTGCCCGGCCAGGGCGCTGATGTCGGCGACGGCGCCATCGAGAAGGTACGTTAGGTGCGAGGCCAGCGGGGTGACGGTGGCCAGGAGGTCGGATTCGGTGGAGGTGATGGCGGCTGCATGCACGATGCGTTAGCCACAGTAGCGAGTAAAAAGACAGGAAAGAGCGTACACAATGCGTCAGTGACGGGCGTCAACTCCCCCACAAGATGGTCGATGATGCACGGGATGGAGCCGAGCGTGGAGGAGACGATGTCGCCGTTGCGCTTCTGCACGGATACAGGCGCAGCAAGGGCCGACACGGCGAACACGGACAGGGTAGCGAGACGGGCGAAAGACAGCATTTGGGGAGTTTTGAGTAAACGAGTGTGGGTGAAGTGAGTGTGTGGGTTGTCTGACGACGAGTGGGAGAGAAAAAAGAGGAACAGAGGTAGGTCTGTGAGGAGATGACGGCCTTGAGAGCAGTATTTAAGCAAAGGCAGGAGCGATTGACGAGAAGAGTGGAGTTCTGCTGCTGGCAGTGATACGCGGAAGCCTATTATTACTATTTAGCGCTTCGCAGTGGAGCCTGCCAGTGACCAGATTGGTTGCGTTCCCGACGTCTGTCGTGAGTGACTAGACTTCTCAGCGAAGACTTGCAGCCTCTTGCAGCAGCGAGAGCGAAAGAAGCCTGAGAATCTGAGACCTTCAGCTAGTGGTGGTGGTGGTTAAGAGCAAGAGGCCGATTTGATCCGACATTTGCAAGGTTTCTCGTTTTATTGTTGTCGCAACTTCAAAGGGTCGTATTGCGATATGGATGGCGCTTCATCATCTTCGGGTGATATTTGTGGTGCTGTTGGTGTTCCGAGCCGGTCGCCAAACGCCTTCGACTCCACAGTTTCTGTTTTCTGTTGTCTGTTTTCTGACAAAGTGGAGCTGCGACTGCAGGGTCGGGGGCTGTATACTCACTCACCCGTATGAGCCTGAAGGCGTATGCCAGCCCGGACTGCGCGGTACTGCGTCTAAATCGAATGGAGTTGGAGAACTTTTATTAGAAATGCCATCAGCTGAGTCATATCACGCTTCTTCCATCTTCCTTCATTGCGTCGAGGACGAGTTGAGTGGAAAGCTTGCTGGAAAGACGTTGGGACGACCTCTGTGCTCGTGCGACGATATTGTCCTCTCGAGGTTGACTGGCTCGCCGGCGCTGAACTCGATATTTACTCCGGCCCCACTCTGACATGGGCGCTCAGGTTCGCGTGGGACCTGGGTACGGACCACGGAACGACTCCACGGCGTCGTCATGTCTACATTGGATACTTGTCAAAGAAAAAACTGGCCGCCGAACATGGACGCAAGTGATAATCTCCGGGACCGTTGGAGTCGCTGTAAGCGTGCTGTCCGGTGTTGCGAGCAAGTTGCCAGACTAAACTAATGCTTAAAACACGCGCTAGCTTCGACGGAGACTATCCGCCGTCCCACGACATTACGGACCCGAGCCCCACGTCGGCGCTTCTCATGATGGTATTGGAGCTTTGTATACCCCACCTGCATATGTTTCGATCTCATCGCCTAGACGACCGCCCATTCTTTCTCACTGCCGGGTACATGTATAAGTATCGGGCTTTTGCCTCCGAGGTTAATCTCTTCACTCGGCTCTCCGTCGCATACCATCCAACCCCCAACCCACACAGTCCTTCGACACCCACCTTCCTTTACGATGCCGTCGTTCGCTCAGCTCGCTACCCTCTCCGCTCTCGCGTTCGCCGCGTTCACCAGCGCTGCCCCCGTCCGCGTACAGGAGCGCCAGCTGTCTTCCCTCCCCGACATCCTCACGGGTCTCCTCACGCAACTGACGCCCGTTACGGACTTGCTCAGTGCGCCTTCCTATATTTGGTCTCTGAAGAAAATACTGACGACTTCTCGTCTCGGTAGACTCCATCACCGCTGCGAACGCCACCACCGAGGTCGTTGGCCCGATCCTTTCGCAGATCGGCAACGTCGTTACCCCCGCTGTGTCCCAGATGTCTGCGCTCGCTGGTCAACCCACCAGCATGATTCTCGCGTCTGCGGAGGGTCTCGTCGATGCGGCAGGTGTCGCCAAGCTCATCCAGCCCATCCTTAGCGTGCGTTTCCTCCTTTCCCTTCCCTCCATGCCTGTATGCTTACACCTTGCCCACAATCAGACCACCTACGGCGCCCTCAACTCTGTGCTGGCCGTCGCGCAATCCACTGGTGTCGATGCCCTCATCCAACCGCTCATCAACGAAGCCGGAGGGGCACTCAACCCGATTTTGGCCACTGCTGCTCCGCTCGTCAACGGCCTCCTCGCGGCTGCCGGCCCCATCCTCTCCCCCGCCCTCGGCCTCGCTAATGACCTTGGCTTGGCGCCCGTCCTCAGCCTCGTTGAGGGCATCCTCTAAAGTGTCTAGTACTACAGGCGGCGGGGTACTGGTACCGCGTCGCACCTTCGATATCCAATATCCTCCGTGCGCGTCTGGCTGTGGCAGGGCAGCCGTACGGAGTCGGTTTACTCAATGTTTTGTACTTGCCCTCACTCGCTAGCTTTCGATTTGATAACAACCATCTATACCAACTTGTTGCAATGCAATGCGTTTACCACTGTGAAGTCAACTTTGCTTTAAGCTCGATGCCAGCCCTTACTTTCGGAATACCTCCTAAAATCATTTTGCGTTCCAAATGAGGGATTGGATTCGAGTCTAGAGACAGTTGTGATTCTAATCATTCTACCGTAAAGTCAAACGCGTCTGTATATACCAGGCGAGTCGCGCCAGGTCTTTGCCACCTGCCGCAGATCGAGGTAAATTAGGCCCCCGGCGTATGCGCTAAGATGTACGATAGTTATGC
Source organism: Mycena amicta (assembly GCA_029282125.1). Taxonomy (NCBI): domain Eukaryota; kingdom Fungi; phylum Basidiomycota; class Agaricomycetes; order Agaricales; family Mycenaceae; genus Mycena; species Mycena amicta. The sequence continues at coordinate 4,160 of JARIHP010000139.1, read as the reverse complement.
GGACGGAAGTCGGCCAAAAAAGGGCTCTCTGTACGATATTTATGCGGCCGGAAATGGTCCTTTTGTGGGCGATGTCCGATCTCACAAGTCCCCGTCGGCCCAGATGTCCGATCCGTATGCGGACGAGGCGCGTCTCAAATTTTGCTTGACCTCAATGGGTTCCCTCGACGTCTCAGTGTTAGCTCAGCAAATATGAGCGCGAGGAAGCCGACCACTGACAAGACTGACGATAGAAGCAGTAATGTTCAAGTTACTCTCTTGACGACAACTTTCTAGCTCTTTCTATGAGAATACTACTACTTTCAAACATTATGCGGCCTATTTGAGACCTTGATACACTTATGCGGACGAGGGTGGTCTGCGCTGAGGTCCGAGGACCGAGGCACTATGCGGACGAGCGCTGAACTGCTGATGGTCGGTCGATACATATGGTACGGATATGGCGGAAATCGAGCAAATTGTATCGAACATCTTAGCGCATACGCCGGGGGCCTGGTAAATTTTGAATCTCGGTTGGCCCCTGACGCGTGCGCCTTGCCACGGGATCGCGTCGCTGTTAGTCATCTGTGACATCCTCTCTTGATATCTAACCACGATGGCCTGTGCTTCATGCGCGTTCAACCCGTCGCTCCTCCCTCCGTCTGCCACCCAACTTGAAAGCTCTTCACTCCCTCTTTCGTGTCAACTCAATTCCTCCTCCGTCCACCGAAGCCCATTTCCGCCATGTCGTCGAGAGTGGCCCCGCCAGTCTTGCTCAATACGACGAGCAGATTGAAGCGCTCCGGGAGAAAATGGACACATTGTCCGCAGATCGAAAGCTACTCGCCACGTACATCGACGCAAGTCGCAGTCTCCTCACCTCGTATATCCGACGACTACCTACCGAGCTGCTGGCCGACATCATCGAGATGTGCGCCCACCAGTCGCCCGAGAAATACGAGCTCTGCGAGGACGATACGGAAGAATCAGAGCTTCACCGTCTAGCCAAGAGCCATTTGTTTGGATCTCAGCAAGGTCAGTCCTGTATTTATTTCTATGCACATGCGCTGAGATGCTTCCATTGACAGGTTTGTGCGCGCTGGCATGCTATCATCATGAATAATCCTCCGCTTCTGGTCAACCATTGCCATCGATGCGGAATACTGGACGACATCTGGCGCCGGACGGAACCTTGATCTTCTTCAGGTTGTCTTGGCACGGAGTGGGACATATCCGCTTGACCTCGAGATCGCAGCAGCCACATCCTTTTCGGGAGAAATTGGTCCGCGCGTCCTTACGGTCCTCGCAGAGCATTTCGTCCAGATGGCGGAGGGCATTTCTCAACGTTGACACCGTTGCCGAGACGGCATTAGCGAGCATTCAAGGCCGACTACCGTTATTGGAGAAACTCGAGTTCCCAGCACGGCGTTCTCTCAACTTGAGGGTGTTTCTATGATGCTCCACGAATGCGGGAGTTGACCTTTTCCGGAGATGCGAGCAGTCTTCCAGAGCTGACCTGGAGCCAGCTCGATTTCTTGCGGCTCTGCATGACTATTCGGAGAGGCTCAGTCGCCGATAATCGGCTCGAGATTGGAGTTATGTTGGATTCTCTCACACTTCTCAACCTCAGGAAACTTCATATTGGAGCCGGAAGTGTCTTACCGGTGTCACGGTGCGCTATCCGGTTTGGAATCAGGCCGCTTTCTCCGCACTGGCGGCCCCGCTCGGCATTTGCAGCTTCCCTCACTTTCCTGAGCATCATTTCCATCATATCCGACGCAGAGCTGCTTTCTGCCCTACGAGAACTCCCCAATCTCGAGCGTTGGGTAGCGGCGGATCTGACAGCACTGCACTCCAATCTCAGACATCCTTCTTTTGGGATTGGGAGGTGTCGACGATCGCAGCCAACGGCTCGCACTCGCCCCAAAAGCTTCGTGAATTGGATTTCCGCTAGCTCTTTAGCATTCACCGACACGGGCCATGACCCGAATGCTCAACGCCCGCGCCGGGCACTCGTTCCAACTCACAGGACCGTTTCATAATTTCGCTCCGCTGGCACGGCGACCGCCACTCGAACTCTGGAGCAAACAACTGGTGGAGAGAATATCCCAGCTTGCAGCAAACGATGTCCTCGGAGCGCTACGTTAGTATATTCCGGGGAACTGGGGGATAGAAAAAAATTCAGGGAAGGGTGGTGCTGGAGTATACGTCTGAATGCACGTATTCAATGCATATTTTTGTCTCTTCAACGCTCAACACTCCGTAAACCTCGCCTTTGCGGTCTCGCTTCGGCGTTACATCTGTGACATCCGAGGCTCCCCTCTTGATATCTAACCACGATGACCTGTGCTTCATGCGCGTTCAACCCATCACCCCTCCTCCCATCTACCGCCCAACTCGAAGCGCTTCTCTCCGTCCTTCGTCTCAACTGCATTCCTCCACCCGCCACCGAAGTGCATTTGCGCCATGTCCTCGAGAGGGGCCCCGCCAGTCTTGGTCAATATGACGAGCAGCTTGAAGCACTACGGGAGAAAATGGACAGGCTGTCCGCAGACCGGAAGCTGCTCGCGACGTACATCAACGCAAGTGACAGTATCCTCACCTCGCATGTCCGTCGGCTTCCTACAGAGCTGCTGACCCGGATTTTCGAAATGTGCCATCTGGAGTCCAGAGACGACGCGGGTGGAAAGGAAGATCGAGAGTACGCAGAAGTACATCGCTTGGCCAAGGGCGATTTGTTGACGCTAAGCAAGGCAAGGCTGGTCCAGCCCCTCCGTCGTACGCTACTGAGACGGTTCTTCCCAGGTTTGCTCGCGTTGGGCAACACAACCGTCATAGGTACTCCCGTACTATGGTCCACTGTCAGGATCAGCTTGCGACGCTGGTCTGAGTCTCAGACATCAAGAAACCTGGACCTCCTGCGATCCGCCCTGGTTCGAAGTAGGACCTATCCTTTGGATCTTCGCGTCTCGGCACCTACGGCGGCGACGTCTCTGTCGCTTCTGGCGCTTAACCTTCTAGTAGAACATTCAGAACGCTGGCGGACCTTGACGTTCTCTGGTACTCTGTCCGAGACCGCCTTGACAGGTGCCAACGGCCCCGACTCCCGCTCTTGAGGTGCTGGAGCTACGCTCAGGCTTTAAACCCTTTCTTTCCGACGTCTTCTGTGCTGCGCCCCGATTGCACAGGTTGGTTTTCCATCGGGAAGGGCCCAACCATTCTTCCTCCGATGCCTTGGAATCAACTCAGTTCTTTCTGCACCATGACCCACAGGCAGGTGCAGGTGAAACTCGCTCAGCTCCCATTGGAGAAACTCTCATCTTCCTGCGAATGCGTTATCACCAAGCCGCATCGAACGTCCGCTCCGCTCGCGGAAAGTCGGCAGTGCCGATGAATCGAAAGTGTTTAGGTTCAATTATGCCTCGTCGGGGAATTCAGGTTGGAGGCGCACGTCAATCGGGAAGTCCTTGGAAACCGTCTCGACACCGGCTCACCTTTCCCAACCTCATCGAGTTCTATCTCTATCCACGTGCCCTACAGGGTCACCAGACTACCCGGTCTGGAATCCGACAGCGTTTTCCGCTTGGCCACGCGTTCGTCGTTCGGAGATCACCTTGGTCGCCTCAGCATCATCGCAGTCATATCTGATTCAGAGCTGCTCGCGGCACTTCGAGACCTACCGAACCTGCGGCATTTGCTAATCGCCGATATTCCGTCTTCCTCTGCGGTAGTCACAGACCACCTACTGCTAGAGCTCGCGATGGTAGACGATCAACGTCGCCCGCTACTCGTTCCGGTGTTAAAGAAATAGACTTTGCCAGCGGCCTACAGTTCACGGACGACGCTCTTTGGACATTATTAGATATTCGCGGCAGGGATACAGAATGTTACTTGGATATCTCTTTCTGGCTAATGCAGGCGGCCTCTAGTATCAGCGTACGCGCGCGCGCTGACCCAAAATCTTTCTCCGAGTGGGAATACATTCAGCCCCTTCGAAGGGTGCGGATGGATCCTGCTTTGACGGTAACATTCACAATAGGATGTCACAGAGGGTGGGTGGGACGTCAACCTGCCCCAATAGCTAGTTTACGCGTCAATTTATCGACCTTGTTTTCCACCCGTGACCGTTCCCCCCATCGAAAACTGCCAAATTGGGACGTGTCACGGCTGTGACCCTCTTG
>JARIHP010000138.1:0-84271 GCA_029282125.1 Mycena amicta | reverse complement strand
CGTATTGTCATGAATAGATCCAACAGAGCCCTTATCCATACGTTCCGGCGACGTCTGAACCGGGCCCGAAAACACGTCGTCGAACGCGTCGCTGCAAAATGAGACGTGCGGGCAAAGCAACGCTAGGTGCACTCACTGCTTACGCTTCGCACCTTTCTTAGCCTGCACCGGGCGCTTGGGAGAGCTTGAATTAGATCTGAAGGATGTCGTCGCGCGATTTTTCAGAAAACGAAGAACGACATACGCATTAGGGCCGACTACAACCACGCCTGCGTCCTTAGAAGGCGCGGAGGCTTTGGTCTGATGTTCATGCTGAGTTTTCATGTATTCGAGGAAAGCTCTGCACGGCCAAGCCGTTAGAAGAATGAAAAGGAAAGGAAAATAAAATAAAACAAAAAGTTGGATCCACTCACTCGTAGTCGCTAGCCGAGTAACCTTGAGCTTTGAGGGCAGCAGGCGCCTTGATGACCTCGAGCGTGCGCTGGGTATTGACGACGGAAGGATTAGGATCCAAACCTGCCGAAGCAGACGTCTTCAAGTCGAGGGCTCGCACATGATCGCTGCTAGAGCGCATGAGCGGTGCAGCCACAGAAGGAGAAGAACGCACTCTGCATGTCCTCTGGTATCCAAAACGGGAGCATCCTTATCGGATGACTTGCTTGGGGTCCTAAAAATAGTTAGTATAAAACAACTACCAACTGCGCGCGCAAAAGAAAAGGAAAAAGAAAGGAAGAAACACAAAGAGAACGAAAAAGAAAGAGATGGACTGACTGCTGCTCTGCGGCGGCTTTCTTCTTCTGAGCGCGAGTCTGAACGATGCTTGCTGGGACGGGAAGCCTGCGAACCAATGAGAGTTTGACGTCGAGTCGCGAGTGTTCTCACGGTTTGACTTCAGGCGACGCTGACTTCTCGGTGTCCGACCAGTCGGCGATAGGAGCACTGCGAGATATCAGCCAAGAAGCAGAAGAAGCACATGGAGCGCAACAAATAAACGCACTCAGAATCGGCCGCGTGTTCGTCGGCACGCAACACGGAGGGAGTCATAAAATCTGCGAACGGGTCCCTGCAGAAGATGAGAGGGCGAACCAAGGCGAGAAGGAAAGACAACGGACATCGGCGGATGGAAGATGGAGTCAAGGACGTCAAGCTCGAAGCATATATACTATGCATAAAAAACGATTGATCTTGCGACAAATAACGAATGGCGACAGGCAGAAAGGGGCATCTATAGTACAGACAAAAACAAATAAAAACCAACCGAGCCCGACCAGAAGAGTTTCAAACACGTGTATACAGAAAAGCGCAAAGCAGTCGCGACCAGTGATAGATGCAGCGTGGATTCGTAGCAACAAGGGTCCGTTGCCGGGGAGAAGGGCACGAAACCGGGCCAGTTGAAATACAGTATAGGCAGGAAAGCGCAGAGCCGTGACGACCAGTGATACGTGCAGCATTGGATTTGTAGCAACAATGCCACCGTTGGACGTTTGCGCAACGGTATATCAGACTCTGATCAGGGGCAAACAAGAGAAAAAGATGCGGTCTCTCGGTGTATAAGCCGTCGGGGCATTCTTGCATCGAAGGCCCGTTGGATTATTTCAACGGTCGATGAACGGGCACTGTTAGGGAGCCATAAAATACTACATCGTTAGCAGGTTCTGAGATCTTCAAGGTTTCCACAGGAAACGAATCTTAACGATAGGGGTGATTGACACGTGATCATCCAGTGGGGCCAACGGCTGGCCGAACAAAAGGGGCCTGCTCGGCGAGAAGTACCATAGAAGGGTGTTGCAAGGGCGAGAAGGTTACACAAAGCCACTTAGGTGCGTGCAAACTTGGCGACCATGACATACATAGCGACAAGGGGCGGTTGGATTTGACGGGGAAAAAAAGGTAGCCCCCCTGTGATCGCCTGGCTTTTTGATCCATCCGTATGCGAGAAGGGATGGGTGAAGTGAAGAACTTGGCGTGGGTGTACATGACACATGGCCACGACGGCGCTGATGGTGCTTAGAAACGGAAGTCTTGGTTCTGCTGGCTCAAACCGTAGCTACTAGTCCAGGCGCGTAACGACGTTCTTGTTGGTAACATGTGTACATTTAACAAATATTGGAACAAACGAATCAACTCGAACCCTTCAAGCGGTAAACCAGGGCGCGGCGTGTCTCTTCCATCCGAATATTCTTGTTGATACGGCAACACTGCAGGACAAACGAATGAACGGTCCGGTAACGACCCATTCGAGCGGTGCGCCAGGGTACAGCGTCTGTTTCGTTGCCGAGCGCCTAAAGGGCACCGCTGTCCGTAGCGAAGGAAGATTGGCAGAGGGGCATTTAGCATCGGTCGATGGGCAAAAAACAAAAAACGATAAAGAGGACGATCTGGCTGACCGAAAGGCGCACTCTACTCACAATGTTTGCTCAGCTTGAACTATCGACTGCCAGTGAGCCGCCCGTTCGGCGTCTACTTATCCGCTGAAACTCCGTACAGTCGAGCGGATCCAGAAGCTGCACGACGATCTTCTTAAGCTACCCGATTCGGAACGTCTCGGCGTTCCGTGCGTGGACGCGAACGTGAGCTCGATTACACATTCATATGCGATAAGCGCTGACACTTGTCGTAGCTCGACAACGTCCAAGTCTCGGAAGTCGTAGCCGGAAGCCTCTTCAAAGCGGTCACGGACGATGGAGAGGGGGGTCAACAAGAAGCTCTTTTCACCGTCATAGGGGTGCTCGGCAGCAAGGACTTACCTCCGGTCGCGTGGCGAGAGTGAGTACATCAGTGGGAAAGGAACATGAACATCGTCCTGAACAAATGCACAGTGTGCAGACCCAATCCCCCCTGAAACTCTCCCAGTCTCTCGTTGTCTATGGCTGTGGAACGCCCCAATTCGACTGTGTAGAGCAGCTGATGGCGGACGTGAACTGGATGGCCTCGCAACACCTTGCAGGATCCAAAGTGTATTTGCTCGACCCGGTGTCCTGCGACCAGTCGATGGGCCTTTCGCTTACGCTGAACACACGCTATTTCACGCCTAGCCGAAGCATCATCCCCGATGAGGTCAAGGCGCCATTCGGTCCGTTCGTGGATCCGAGAGGAACGCTGGGACGTCTTCGCACTGCGAACCTCGACCATTGCCTGGACAACGCTGTGCAGTACCTAGAGTACACCGGCTCAAAGTGCGCCTTCTTCCGCTCCGCGATAGCGTTTTGACAGCGACTAGATTCGAAGCGATCAATCCAGCGGCGTTTCATACGCGCGACGTCGTGCAAGCGAGCTTCGCCATCAACATTTTCCGTACACTCACAGATGGCGAGCCCCAATTCGCAGTCAAAGCCGTGCTCAGGGCGGTTGGACGCCTCGATTGCCAATTTGCCAAGGTGAATGCCCGTTGTAGCAGTCAAGCAACATCTGCTGAGACCGCGCAGGAAGCTTACATGGCAAGTCAGAAGGCTTCGGCAAAGCATCGCGCGCAGCCTGAAGGTAACGCCGACGAGAGGAAGTGGAAGCACATGCGGTTGACCGCCAACCCTCTCGTGGGGAGGACCTTCGAAACGAAGACGGTCGGACGCCGCACCAAGCAGAAAGGTCAGGCAAAACCGGCTGGCTCTAACAAAGCAGGTGCGACGGCCGCGACTGCCAGTACCTCCGGTCGTCGTAAAGTCACCGCTGCATCCAGCAGTATGGATTTAGATAAAACATAGATAATCTAAGGATAGCAATCTCAGCGATGTTGGAGCTTTCCGAAGACGCCGGCAAGGCACCGAGCGGTGACAATCGATGTGTATCAGACACGATCACGCGGCCAATGACAAATCTCGAAGAAGGGCCTCCATTGCCGAGCGCGAGTCTGGTCCAACGATAGGGAAGACAGCTATTCAAACGCGATGACGAGTCAAATGTATTAGACTATGTGATAAGTAATTGTTGGATACACATGCGTTTATTGGCAAGAACGGCGCACCAGCAAGCGCTAAAGCTCTTTTAGCCGGATACAAGTTGCATACGTAGCGCAGCGAAACGCTTAGATATAGAACACATGGCGTAGGAAGTACATAAAATGCATATTATCATAGGTTATTGACACTAGACAACCAAGTGTCAGGAAGCAAACAACGAACAGACGAAAGAGAAAAGAAAAAAACATACCGCGTTATTTGCCATCCCAACTGCCGGAGATATCGTTCCACCACGCGAACAATCTCGTTCAAGCCCCCACACGCCGTCGTGTCGAATTTTTCCCGGTGTTTAACGAAGCACGCGACACAGGGAGTCGGACGCTGCCATGCACCCTTGCATTTGAAGTGAGAGTGTACGAGCGTCTCTAGGATGCGACTCAGCAAAGCGGTGAAGCTTCGGGACGGAAGATCACTCACCAAACTTTCGCGCATGACGCACTTTCCAGCAGCACACCCAATTCTGCGGCATCGGATCGCATTGCCTCGCCCATTCCTTTTTGCGCCTCGGCGGACAGTTCGTGCGTCCGATTTTTGCCGTCGTTCCGTAGTCCTCGGTAAAAACGTATAGGAAGCCGGATGAGTCGGAAGGAGACGGCGGCGCGAACACGGAGGGCAATTTGTGACGATGAGGCATCGAGTGGTGACGAGAACGGCGAAGGTCACGGTAAGTGGACGACACAGGGTGCGGAAACCGGATAGGTGCCCTCCACTGGCACGGATACGGCCACGACAAACGTAGGTTCGCTATAGTGTAGCTTATGGTCTCGGCGCAGCGCGTGAGTGAACGCGATCACGTGTGATATGTTCGGCGCGCCGGAGTTACGCGCTTTCGTGAATACAGACTGAACGCGGGACAGTGGCTTGCAATTCTGCAACGGCACGTGAGCGCGATTGGTCCGCTTAATGATGACGTAAGCGAGCTCCTTTTTTCATGGCCTTTCTCTGACTTTTCTTGGGATATGCCCGGCGGTAGCACGCTGGAGTGGCCGTCATTGCGCTGTATGAAGTGGCGGACGGTGGGCACGATGGTCAGAGCTTCGGGAGAGTTGACGGGGACGGCCACGCAGACAGATGAAACTGATGATGGCCACAGGCGCCGACAAAGAACTGCTGACAGAGGCAAGAGGGACGCATGTCGGGGGGGGGGGGGGAGCGCGTCAAGAGAGCGACGGGCGCGGGTATCAAGGCGGGCGTATCGGGAAGGGTTATGATGGTGACGAGGGCTGGCGGCGATCGCAGCCGTTGACAAAGAAATGCTGACGATGAGCACAGCCGCTAAAAGGACTACAAAAATTGTAATGGATTTGAAAAAAGACTTCAAACAGAAACACTTCAAATGCCATCAAAAGATAACAATTTCAGAGGCGTCAAGGGTTTTAACGTCGATGCGAAACGCCCCTTTACAGGTGTGTCATAAACGATTACTAAAGTACTCGTAAATGGATCAGTGGATGCAGGAGCCTCCGCAGAATAGCGAGGCGATGTGCCGTTGTCAGGAAGCACCGTCAGTGGGAGAGAGTTGTAAGCCGTCCAACGCCAATCCAGAGAAATAGCGATTTGACGATTAGATCCCACTCACTGAGAACAGATATATATCGGAGTGTGTCTAATAAGACGCTTCATTCCGGGAGCTCTTACTTAGGCTGTGTCCTGACGCAGGACAACAGGCGTCCTTTCCGGATGCATGTGCGCCAATGCAACGCTAATGACAGGATTTCATGACAGCCGTAGGCAAAGATGAGCGGGAAGGAGCTCATACTCCCGCGGAGCGCGCTGCCGGACACCGAGTGCGAGTCTCCGGCAAAGACAAGAAAAAGGGAGTACTACCGAATGGACGCCAGCGGAATTGAACCGCCTGTACCACCTACAATGACTTGCACGATGAGTTGTAGCGGACGCCTTCTCGGCAAGACACCTTATTCTGTGCCATCTAAGGATGTATAAACCGTCGACTTTCAACCCGCATCACACGCGTGAGACAAGGGAGAGTTCCGATAGTAGCGTGAAATCCGCCTCCCATCAAACCATCAAACGTGAGGACGCTTACGGTGATCTCCGTCATCTCGCTGACGCTTTGTGCCCGGGTTCGATTCCCGATGGTGACATTTATTAGGCACATTTTTAAAAGATTATTCTAACTAGTGCCGTCGAGTAAAAAGCGAATCAAGTATGTCGTCTGTCGTCGAGTTGCAGAAAGGCGAGTCGCCTAGGCCTGTCGTCGGCAAGAGTAGCGGCTGCTGGATGGCCTGCGAGAACATCTTGAGCGAGCTGCCACACTCGATGGTGTAGGAGAGAAGCGACGAAGGTGATCGCGCCAGCTTATACATGCATGCTGCTCACAACTGGCTCACAATGTGTCGGGACAATGATTAAAAGAACACTTGAATTGGAAAGAAAAGTACAATCTAACATACAAATCGATACATGCATACAGTATAATGTAGGTGAAGAGTCCGTTTATAAACGTCGGCGCTCAGACACCAAGATCACGCAGGGACGACATGCGGGCAGACGTTGATGGGCCAGCCGGTTGCACGGTCGAGGATGGTAGAGGGATGACGGTGAGCTGCACACGGAATTCGTCTAGATTGTGCTCCGGCGGAGGGGAGAGTGGAAGGGGGGTAGCGCCTGTTAAAATCATCCTCTTCGTGTGCGGCGTGAAGCGGGTTGACGGGCGGCGGGGCTTGGGCACACCATTCATCTTCCGTCCAAAAATGGATACGGCAGCCGCCGGCGTCGAGACAGGGCGAGCGACACATCTTGTTCTTGCAATTCGTCTTCGACACTTTGATCCAGGAGCAGGGATCGTGTGCACATCGCTGCTGCTGCTGTATGTGTGTGTTTGGGGCCAGGGGAAGTAGATAGGGCGCTGCGGCCTGTCGAGCAATGTGGGCGAGCGGGCGAAGAGGGGACGAGTGACGAGCAAGAGCAGAGTGGCGAGTAAGAGCAGAGTGGCGAGGGAGAGGTGCTTGGCGAGGCTGGGGTGCTTGGCGAGAGGCAAAGGTTCTTGCCATCTGCATGGGCAGCGCAGTCATTGCACTGGAGGGAGTGTTATAGCAGGTCTTGAGCGAGTAGAACAACGCACCAGCAACCTTCGAGGCGTCCTTGGCCAGCCTCGAGGTGCAGCTCAGCCAGATGTGGCTCTCCGGTGGTGTTGGGCCGGGACAAAGGAAGCGGTCGTTGACGTGGGGCTCAGGGAGGCCATAGGTTGCCCAGTGGCAAGAGATGTTGGCATGGTGGAGGAGAGGAAAGGAGGGGTGGAGCGAGTAACGTTGAGTCACAGTTTGGATGACTCGGACCTGCTGACGATGGATGATCAAATGTGCTGACGTGGCGTGAGGCGGAAAGTCAAGACTGAGTTCCGATATGTTCCGAATGATCAGGTCAGCGGCCACGTCATCACCTTCTCCAACACCCACGATGACTCAATGCTTGTGCCTGTGGAGTTCTTTCGATAGGCGACGCTGCCCAGTATAAAGGACCCACTATGATGTACATTCACTCCACCCTTCTCTTCCCTTCCTCCCGATGCTAGCTCCGCCAACAGAGCAACGCCGACCGAAACCCCCGCTCACCTCGATGCCGTCCACGCCTGGACCCGAGGTCCCCGGTGGATACCCCAGGAATAGCGTCGTCTTTGCGGAGAACAAGTGGGATCGAAAGGGCGGGATAATGTCGTATTTCCCTGGCGCTGGCTCGTATTTTCGTGCGTCGTCGTCGTCTCTTGTTTTTACCTATTACTGACGATGCCTCATACAGCTGACCAGCCCATCTCGTCGTCCCAGACATCGACTCCCAATGCCAGCGCACCCTCCACGCCGTCTGGCAACTCGTACCCGCTCAACACCGACGGTAGCGTCGCGAGCAACTTGAGCACTCGAGCTGTGGCTGGCTCTTCTCCTGCTGCGTCGTCTCGTGGAACTCTCACTCCTGTTCCATCGGATTTTCAAGCTGTGCCTGGGCGGGAGTCGGTGTCTTCGGCAAGCGATTGGAGTCAAGCGAGTGCGATTGGAGATACGCCAACGGACTCGGAGACTGAGGTAACTTCTGCCCCGACGAGGCAGCATGACGACGAATCACGTCAGCCTGCCCCACCTGCTGCACTACAAACCGAGGCCATTCCCTCCGTCGCACCGCTCGCTGGCCTTTCCGCGTTCGCGCATATCCACGCCCCAACAGCTGGACCCAAAGACAACTCGAAGACGACGCCAACACCGATACCGGCATCGTCGCTTACTGGGCCTCGGAGCAACGCTCCGTCTACCGCACTCTCCTCGCCCGTCTCCCCGGTCTCCGTTAAATCGAAATCCCCCGACCAGCCGACGACATCCACCGCCAGTTCACGTCTCCTGGGCCGATTCGCCTCCGTCCATCGAGGCCCGGGCCATCGTAAAGCCGCTTCGGAGTCGACAGCTCCCTCTGCATTCGGTACTGGCCCGCGCAGAGGACACCCTTCTGCCGCTGCTGTGCTGACAGATGTAGAGCTCGGAGACGGAGTTACACTTCCCTCCCTACCTTCCTCGACCTCTAGCGGCCCCTCCGCGAACGCAAAACCCCGTCGCACACACTCGCTCATGCGGACACTGCGTGGAGAAGCCAAGGTGCTCGCTGGGAAGGTGACGCGCGATGCCGGGAAGGTGCAGGAGGGGAAGAGGATGGTTCGGGAGGCGTAAGGCAGCGGTGGCGAGAGAGACGACGCGGAGCGGGAGTATGAAAAATCGGGATTTTGGACTCGTACATATGTACTGCGATGAACTTGGACTCATTATTTCTCGGACCATCGTATCACTCGCGCCCGATATGTAATTGCAAGCAGTCCTATCCCATCGTTTGAGCGGTCTCGGGTCGTTGACTTGCACAGCCATGGGGGACAGAGGTTCGACGTCGCCTCGGGACCGTGCTGTGACCAGATCCTCACAAATTTTTTTGTCGTTGCATACCAGTACCTTCGACTGGAACTCGACTCGGAATCGGCGACAAGACTCGGAGTAGGTTGCCGAGTACTATACTGCTCTGGCTATACGAAAACCGTGCGCTGAGAGCGTGTATAGAAGGGATGTCGCCATATCTCCGATGTCCACAAGGAATACACCAGCCGTCCTTGTCCCTACCAGTAGTGCTGGGCATCCCAATCCATCGTCCATCAAAATGAATGTGATTTGGGACGTGAACGAGGTTCGATTGACGCCTCGGGACGGTATTATCTATGCCCACAGCCCCCTTTTTGTCCTTCCTTGCGAAGGTTCCTCCGAGTCTGTGAATTCTTTTGTGGGGGTTTTCAGTCTTGACACTGGCACGCGACGACGTGCGATTTGTGTGCACAGTGCGGGGTCCTGCCTTAGAGGAGGATCAAGATTCATGGATAAGCCGTCTTACCCGTAGTGGGATCCCTGATTGATCAAATAGAAATAGTAGTCTCAAGGGAGGAGTTTCGATCGACTCCAGCCAGTGTTGGGTTGATGTTTTCGTATTATGTCTTTTTTTTTTCTTCTTTTTTTTTTTTCGTCGGGGATGCGTCTCATTTACTTTCTGTAGCTCGACTCGGCCTTCGTTGTTAGCCACTGAGTATTGTTTTGGAGGGGGCAGATTGAACCAATCGTTGGGTTAGTGCCGCCATAGCTAGCGGAGGTTCAGCGGCACGGATAAGCCGTCCACGCTGTAGTGGGATCCCTAAATGATCTGGCCGATGTGGTAATCACAAGGGAGGAGTTCGATCGACTCCAGACGGTGCTGGTCGCCCTGCGTAATATTTTAAGGAGAGGAAAAATCTGCTTTATTCTTCAGCTCGGCTCGACTGGTCATTCGGCCTTGGTTGTTAGTCGCTGAGTATTTTTCTCACCCGTGGCGCCAACCAGCTTGATAGATTCACGGCGCTAGCCAACTGCACGCCATAGTTCAACCACGACTCTAGCCAACGGATGGCTAGAGTCGTGGCATCACCCTGCGGTGATGTGCTCCATTTGGTTAGCCGAGCTGTGCACCATCAAAGTCGCGCCTGCTCACGCACTCTTTCACGCCCACCATGGGTCTCCGCTCTCACCTTTTCGCTCATCACTGAATACATCCCTCCCCTCATGCGTTTCGTCACAGTGTACCTCGGTCTGCATCAATACATATCCTCAGTTTCCCATCATGCTCGAGGTCTGCATCACTACACTTGCGTTTTGAAACCCCATTGGGCGTGTACTCTGTCCTTTAATCCTCTGTTATTTCGCCCCCTTGCACGCCCTCGTCCCCCTTTGAGTCTCTCGCCATGAATGGTGAGTGCCCTTGCCTTCCCTTCACGTTCTGTGCTCATGCTCACTCGACTCCCAGATCCTCGTTCTGTCTGCCTCTCCTCCATGCCCGAGTTGCTAGGCAAAATCTTTGCCCTCTTCCTCACTGCCGACCTCGATTGGTGCCTCGACGCTCGTCGTAGGGGCACACTCTCCCTCGTTTTCCAAGCCTGGCGGAACACCCTAGAGGACACCAGCACGCTCTGGGCGCGTATTCTTCTGTCGTCGCACATGCGAACACACTTCATCGAACGTGCCTTCCGCAATGCCCAGCGCTGTTCAAAATCGATTCTCATCGACCTCCTTCCGACTCAGGCGATCCAGCGTGTTGTTGGCAACCGCAAGGGCGCCGAGAACCCCTCCTTCCTCCAACACGTCGCTCACCAGCTTCATCTCAATGCGTTGAGCATCACGAAGCTCATTTTCCGTACCCCTTCGTACACCGAGTGGAACGCCTTCGTTTGCCTCCTCCAGCATGATGAGGTGTTCTTGTCCGCTCTCCAGCACATCCAGCTGGAAGTCTCTACCTTCCACCGTCTCTATGACGAGGTTTCAACGCCTTTCCCGTGGCCCATCTCGCCTCCTGTGCTCCGCCTTATTCTTGATGGCGCCTCACTCTCAACGTTTCCCATCTACGCGTATTCGAACCTACACACCCTCTCCATTACTGGTCTTTCGAACATCCTGGGAGGATTGGGGCCCGCTCCCGGGTTGACTCTCGTGGATGCCTTGCGTCAGGCCACCGGCCTCCGCTGTCTACGGCTCAAGGATCCCGACATCCCGGAGCCGATCGTTGTTTCCTCCCCGATCGCGTTCCCATTCCTCCATTCGCTGGAGGTCGAGTGCAACCAATCGAGTACCAATAGCATCCATGTCTGCGGCTCCTTTGTCGCCCACCTTCACACCCCAAAATTGACGACACTCCTACTTCATCTCGGCCACTTGCGCGGCGCTCAGCAATTCATCTCGCTGAATGAGGGGAAGCTGGCGAATGTCTCGACCTTGACGGTCATGACTACCGATTTTCGCGAATATTGCCGGCACGACGGGAGAACGTTTCTTTCGGCGATGCCGCAGCTTCGTTTCCTTGATCTTTCGGACCTGTCGCATGCTCCCGCTGTGGGTACCGCTGGCATGGCGCGCACCCAGCTCTTCTTGCAGCTTCTCTCCGACGCCATCGCTATGCCGTCTCTTCAGACCCTGCACATCCCTCCTTCATTCACCGTTCGCGAGTCCATTACACGAGTCCTCAATCGCCAGGTCATGTACAACACCATCGTCCACACGTGTCGTCGACAGCTGCCCATGGAGATCATTGAGGATCATGCGCACTGTCGGAAGTGGAAATACCAATACCGCGAACCTCCCAGCAACCCCGATGATCATTCAAGCTGCGCTTGTGTCTGGTCCTTCGATGGCAGTCAAATGGAGCGGCGCCTTTCTCCCAGCTTGCGATCTCCCTTGCAACTATGGTCGTCGCCCAACTCATGTATCGATTTCTGACGTAGCTCGTGCTTGTGTGTTACATGTAGATTGTAGACTATATCCCCAGTGAATTTAAAGTGCGCCATTTTGCTATTGATACTGAAGAACTACGCAAAATGCCTGCGCTTCGGGATGCCCACCCCCCGAGCATTGGCCTGAGTGGGGAAGCTAGGAATTCGCCTGCCGCACCACGAGCCGGCAGGCGAGGTGTGCGGCTGTGACGTTGAAGCCGGCTGGACTGTTTTCCGCGGAGTGGGTGGGGCACGGGGTGAGAGTGGTCTCGGGGCCATCTTCCGCGAAGCGGCGTGGTGTGAGCAGGTGACCGTGTTCTAGAGAAATATAAACATATATAAAAAATCTGTAAAAGTTCAGGGAGAGGCGGAGAGGGTATATTTATTTTGCAGGCCATTTGCTAGCTATCAAAGTGCCCACAGCCAGAATTGGATGTAACTTTCATGGAAGTGTTACGGTGTCACATCACATCGATCACATGACTCTGCGCATCCACAAATAACAACAACAACGCGTCGTGGTTTGTTGATTGATTTGGCCTGGGCCTATAAATAAGGCGTGTGACACGAGTTACTTTCTGGCCCTCTTCCTCGATGTCTGCCGGTAATAACCCAATGACATAGCTCTTGCGCTGGACGACGTTCTTTGAGAGAATGAAGTCTTTTGGTACGGCCAGAGCCAGCCTCGACCTCGACCTCGCCGGAACCAAGATGACGATGTCGGCGCCACCAACGTCGACGTCCATGACGATTGACATCGCATCGCTCGCCTTCAGGATGTGTGACGCAACAGTAACACGTCGTCCCTCTGCCTTCTCGCCACCATGACGGTAACACAGTCGTCATCTTTCCATCCCCTCCGCCCTCCTCATTTCTTTCCAGCCTCGCATGCCTCTCTCAACGACCACGACCACGATGTGTGTGCCCCACTCCAACGAGTGGCACCGGTCATTCGATGACGACGAAGGAGGGTGAGATGGGGTGGTGGGTACGTCCACGAGCGGAGATCGTGCCTAGGTGCGTGTACTACACTCTCTTTTTGCTTCTTTTCTCATCTCCTCTTCCCTCTTAGCATCTGTACTCCCGCCGAAGAGTCGTCGCCACCAACGTGGCCGACACACAAGCGCTCGACGATGCCACTCACCGCGAGCGACGATGACGAACGATGACGAACGAGGTACCATGTGGGATGTACCCCCGTTTAGCAGTACTCCGCGGAGCGGTCGTTGGGTGCGTGCTGTACGATCGCCGCCAACTCATACTATGTCTTCCATCGCCTAGTGGTCTTATGAACCTGCTTATAAGGCGTGTAAGGCCGACCAGCGGCAGGGCCCGCTACCTGTTTTGAATACCAGCCAAGTTGTAATTTATATTCTACAAATACTTGAGTACTAGCAACTACAGCATGAATATATCGGATTCGACGGCGGAATCCATTGGATTTTTTTTTGGAATTTCTTTTTGTCAGTACGTAGCAGCCCTCTCCGCACCCCGCGTTACCCCACTACACGCGAACCTTCTTCGCCGGCGAAGAGCCGAAGCTCTGGAAGGTGCCGCCCTCGTCGTCCGAGTCGTCGTCGTCAGCTTTGCGCTTCCCAGCGGCCTTAGCGATGGCAGCAGGCGAGCGCACGTGCTCCTCCTCCTCCGTCTCGACGGAGGCAATGATTTGAAGGGATTTGATGATGAGCGCGTACTTCTGTCGTACACATGAGTTGTGAGAACGCTGCACACAAATTATCCGCACCTTGTCGACGTAGCTGTCGCTGACGAAGATCCAACAAACCGGAGTCGCCGTTGTGCGCACGAGGGTGCCGGGCTTGAGCTTCTCCGCCATCTGCCAGGGAGGAATGATGCTGCCGTCGACGTCGCGGATGTCGAGCTGCTTGATGCCCGTGAACCGAGTGTCGACGTCCTCGCAAGCCGGCCATGCAGAGCGGGGATAGACGCTGTTGGCTAACCAGACGTCGTTGTCGTCAGCAACGGACAACAAGTGGTGATCGATGCTTACGGGGTTTCGCTACAGGTGCTTCTGTCATCTCCACGTCCAGCTGAGGCACGGCGGTGGAGGTGGACGCGGTCGGGTTCCCGATGGTGTTGCGGTTGCGGCGAACAGGGAGGGGCTTGATGACACGAGTGCCCTGCATTCAAGGTCAGCGCATGCGAGAAGACGGCGGCGGGAGCTCACCTTGTCCTTTGCCGGGTAGCAGTAGATGGGCTCCGACAGGAGGGTGATGATGTCGCGAGGAACGCTCGCATCCTTGCTGTGCGAGAAGAGGAACTCCGTGGACTTCACGGTCTAGCAGCGTTGAGCGGCGGGCGGAGCAAAGATCATAACACGAACCTTGCCCTCCACAATGGCGCCCCACCCTCTATGCACGGTCGCCTCGCTCATCTCCTCGTTGCCGATGAGGTTGTCGAGACAAGCACGCTGGGCGAGCTCGGCGCGTTCGATGGAGCCCGGAGCATCAGGGATGGGAACGAGGCGGACGCGGAAGCGATTGAGACCCCCGCCTTCAGCACTCTGGATGTCAGGCGTGAGTGAGATGAAACTGTCGTGGAAAAGAAGTGTCGACGCACCGCACCGAACGGGCCCAAAGCCGTTCCATCATGGAGAGAGCCCACCTGCCCAATAAACAGCAGCCTGGCGGGCTTCCCCTGGACCAGTCTCCCGTCATGGGCCTGCTTCTTGAAGAAATACTCACGGCCGATGCGGTCGCCGGTGCCGGTGACGACTGTCAGGATACCGTCAGCCGAGTGAAAGTGCATGGCCGCCTTGGGGTCCTTCGCCAACTCGGTACCAAGATGCTCGAGGAACGTGGAGCGGGTACCGGGAATGAGGTGATTACGCTCCGCGAAAGTCGTCGGCGCGCTCGCAAGGACAGGGAGGCTCGGCGGCTCGGGAGTCACCTCCCGGGATGGAACGGGTGTCTCGTTCTGCGGAGGAAGAGGAGCGGGGGAGGAGTTCTTGGCTTTGCGGTGCGAGCCCATTGTCAGCGAATCGAGTACTGGGAAGGCAGCCGTCTGCTCAGCCATGGAGCCCACTTTATAGCAAACAAAACAACGCACCCAAGCCTCGGGTCTCAGGACTGTGGGCCCCAGCGTCGCGCACCGACGCATCGATCGACAACGAAAAAACAAAAAAGAGCGCACGGACCCCGTGACAGTGACAGTCACCTCGGTCGCTCTCGGGCGGTACCCACACACTCCACTGGGACCTACAAGACGAACCGGTTTCGTTTCCAAGGCCGCGTCTCCACATCGTTATTGTTGTCAAGCTCCGGCGCCCTCGCTCTCTTGTCCTGCCTGATCTCTGCTGCACAAAGAGGCATATCGATGTCCTCGGTCGGTGAGGTCGCCGTCGCTCGCTGGATGTCTTCGACGGCCGGAATACGTTCGTTTGATGCTGGTTCCAGTCGATTTCGTCTTCGTGGCTGGGGTGGAGGCATATTGTTGGGGGTGTTTTCAGGTTCTAATCTCAAGCGCGCTGTCTCTGACTCGATGTCTTGTTCCATCCGCCTCAACTCTCGCCCGCCAGACTGAAGCAGTGTGCTGTCAAATGTCGATGCCTCAGCAGTCAAGTGTACGCGTTTCAGCATCTCCTTCGCGTCGTCACTCTCAGCCCGAGTTCCCACTGCAGCAATCGTTCGCAACCGCAGAATTTCTAAGCACTTGAACTCTGTGCGGGATTCTTCGGAGGGTCGACTTTGAACACGTTTGATGTTGAACGGGCGCAGTATGAAGACACCGTCGAGTGATTTTGCACGCGAAAGCATCACATACGGCGCCTCAGTTCCTCGACAGCCCTCTAGATCAATAACGACTTTGGCAAGTGTTTGTCCTTGGGACTTGTGCGCCGTCATCGCAAACGCAGGCACAATGGGAAGCTGTGTCCTCTCGATGGTACATTTCTTCAAGCTGTGCGGGTGCGTGAACTGCATTTTGACCTTGTCTTCCATGACAGTGGCGTGTTTTTCAGGTAAACCCTCCAGCGGTGGCCCGACCATGTCCGGAATATGTACAACACACGACGTGGCGTGGCGATTACCGGCGGGATCTACCGTGTATCGAATACGAGTCAATATACCGCGGCTTCCGTTGACCACCCCATGCGCAACGTCGAAATTCTGCGTGATCATGACCGGCATCCCAATAACCAAAGGAATCTTGCCGAGACGTTGGTTTGTATCGCTTGTGGGCAAGTCACGAAGGTGTGTCAGCAAGTCGGGATCGTCAATCACACTCCCGCCGCGACTGTCCGATGCATAATACCAGTGAAGCTGTTCGCCGGAGCGAGCGGCAAACACCTCGGCGCCTTTATCGTTGAGCTTGTCCTTGACCTTGTTTTCCGACACCAGGATGGGAGCACGTTGGAGGGTTTCGTCGGCCCAGTCTGGCATGCAGTTCGTGATCAGACGTCTTTGAAGCAACACATAATCAGAAGCTGTACAGGCACCGCGGCGGAGTCGACCGAGCAGTTCAACAAACACCCGATTTTCTGCCCCACTTTGCCGACGAACCTCGGAAAGCACGATCACCGTTTGCACCGACATCCACAGCAGCTTTCCGAGTAGGGCTTTCTCGGTCTGTTTCGTCACCTTGGTAAAAGCTCTCCCACCAACCTTGGAGTACAGTTTGGTCTCGAGCACAGGCGGTAGCTGAGCAAAATCTCCTGCAAAAATAATGTTGACGCCTCCAAACAGGTTCGTGTTCTCCTTGGCATTGCAAAGTGCTCGATGGACGTCGTGCAAGAGTCCGCAGCCAACCATGGAGACTTCGTCGATGACCAGGTAGTCGACGCCACGCCACATCGCAATGAGATCACGCTTCCCTTGACTCTGGGCTGATTTCTTCCTATTTGCAAACTGAGCAAGTCCAAGCGCCGCATGTAAAGTCATTCCACCAATATTCCGAGCAGCAACACCCGTGAAGGCGGCTAGTCGGACTCGACGTTCTTGGTTTTGCGAACGGAAGAAGTCGGTAAGAGCATCAATCACCCGCGATTTACCTGTTCCTCCGGGGCCGCTCACAAACATGCGTAGTTGTTCAGGATTTTTCTTCAAACTGTGTTCAGCTACCATTCGAAAGGCGCGTGCTTGTTCCGTGTTCAACGTCCAGCGTTCAATCATTTCGTCTACCGACACCACAGCGTCCGATTGATCGGTTGGGCTCGTTCCTTCAAATACGACAGGTTCCATTGGTTCGTCGTCGTTCAAGAACGCTGCTCGGAGCGCAGCACCATCATCAACCAGCGTCGCGGTCGCTTCATCGAGGCAGCCACTTGAACCTGCGACGGGTTCCGAGCTTGTCGTTGAAGCAGCTGTGGCACGCTTCTTCATGATATCTCTCCGCGACTCGTACTGCTGCTGCCATTTGTCTTCAAGCGTTGTATTTGAGACCAGTTGAGTTGCATCGTTTGTATGCGATTCACCGGTTGACGTCTGGTGTCCATGGGGTAAACTGTACATTCCACTTGCATTCGCGTACTGCAAACATTCCATGACCTGCAAACCTCCCGCCGCATTTTTGTGGGACCGGCAGTCCTTGAGCTCCAGCAGATGCTCGAGAATTTCGCGCTGACTTTCTTCTGAGCCCAAGCTGAAGTCATCGTCGACATGAGAAGAACTGCCAGTTCGCGCTGTCGGATGTTTAGGTCTCAAGTGACGGTTCGCAAAGTGATCATCGCGGCTGTCTTTGCACTCGTGCAACACCTGCATGTTGTTCATTTTAGCCATGAACTCATCGGGACAGTCACGCATGAAGGCATCATACGCATCCGTCCACGATTCGGTAGACAGCTTGAGATCTTGCGGAGAGCGCCACGGCTTGAACAGAATCAACATTAGCCGTTTGAACTTTGGGGCAGTTTCTTCGCGGTCGCGCCTCGGAAGGCCAGGACCGCACGGCACAGGAACAACACGGGAATCGGGGTGTAGAACATACAAAACGTGAGAGTCGGCTTGCTTGTGACCGGGTTGAAGAGCCACTCGAGGACGTGCACGCTTGATTGAGTCTAAAATGTCTTCCGGCTCCTCGACCTCTTCTTCTTCGATGTCCTCTGAATCTAGGCCCAGATCTTCCTCTTCGTTCTCCTCATCATCCAAGAACGAAGGTTTTTTCTTTGATTCCACAGATTTCTTCGTGACCTTTTTGACTCTGGCCACAAAATCCCAAACGCAAACATTGTCAAGTTCAAGACCACGTGCACAATAGTCGGAGACGGCATTCACAGATGCATGGACTGTGCCCTGATTATCAAAGACAATGGCTACTTCTGGATCGTCTCTACTCTCCTCTTCAACTGTTTCCTGCTCTGTGTCATCTACGGTCGCCAAAGGATCCATCTCCAATTGATCGCCAGGATCCTCGTTCTGGTTCAGCATGCTTTCCGCAGGTACTGGTGTATTGTCCATGTCCGGCGTTGAGCCAGGCTTTGGTGTAGTATAACACTCTGGGCTCGGAATTTCATGGTCGACAGTAGACTCGAACAATGTCCAAAACAGCTTCGAAAATTTGTGGCTCGTGAAGTGGTCACCGTAATCCATCAAATAAGAAGCGACCTGTTGTGCAGATAGTTCTTGATGCGAAATCAGAGCATAGGCGCACTTTTGGAGCATCTGCTTGCTTCGAACCGTGAGATCATCTTCATTCGGAACATACTCTCCCAATTTTTTTATGGCCAATTCCAGGGCTGCGTATGCGACATGTGCTTTTAGCTGTGATTTTGTGATGTAGTCTGTAATGTAATAGAGAATTGCCTTCGCGGAGGCACCTGAGCCAATGAATTTGATGTCCATGTTGCACCTAATTGCCTCAAGGATAGTCTCAGTGAAGTTGTTAACAAGTCCGTCAAGACAACGAAGATGTATTTCGCCTGTTTCGGGATCCACAGTACTTTTGGGGTGGAAATTGGAGGGATCAAGGTTGAATCGGCACTCCTTTGGGTGCCCTGGACCCTTCCAATACTTGTAGCACGTCTTTGAATGCTGATGCCATTGGCACTGCTGCGCGAGAAAGTGCATGTCCTTCTGACGCTGCTTGAGCCGATGTGCTTGCGGAACCTGAGCACTGGGATCAAGTCCACGTACTGAGCAAGGATTGTGAATTGAAGACGGAATATTCTCGGACGGTAAAGGGTCTTCCGGAATAGAGTTGGAGATATTATCCTCAAGGTAAGCTAGCAGACGTTGTTGAAATGTGGGATCCTTGACAACGCGCCGTTTGATTTCATCCGGATTCAAGCCTCCCTCAAGCCATACGAGCATATGACAGTGAAGGGTGCCACGACCCTGAGCTTCAACACATCCGTAGTAAGCTTTCACGACACCAAAAATGCCGCCTTCGAGGTCTTTCCCACTCGGATCGTGTCTCAACAAACATGATATGAACGCCTTCATGTAAACGTTGAAAAACCGTGCGGCGGCAGCGGGATTTTTGGCAACAAGAATGGACTGCTTCCAATAGTCGGGAGCATGCTCAGGAAGAAGATTATCAACATCAATTTCTTCCCCTGCAAGGAAACGCAAGACAGGGCTGAAAACATCCGCAGGATTGATGGTGATGTAGAAACTAGGCAACCCCTGGTCGATCATAAGACCGCGAATCTCGTTTCGCATCTCCATCCTAGCAGCCACGGAACCTGGAACATGTGTGGTGATAGCAGTGACCTCCTGCATCAGGCTGAAAACCTTTTTCTCGTCCTTGCTCAATCCTGACGTTCGATAATCTCCGCGACTCATGCGTTCGACCACAGTGTGGATTGATTGCGGGCTCACCGACGCAAACTGTTCGGACATTTTTGTAAAGTTAGATTTTTTGGTTTTGAGCTTTGTGTGAAGCAACATCGAGTGACGCTGCAACATATTAAACGCAGTGAACAAGAACGAATAATGCTCCTGGAAGCGACGATCAGAAAGTTGGAACACATGTTTGATGTGGCGAGCCATTGATAGAGGGGCCTCGCGATGTTTGTCTTGTAGACCACCCATGCCGTAGGGAAATAAGGTAGGATATATCAAGGGGAACAGTTCGGGGTTCATGAATTCATTTTCAGGTTCAGGATCATGGGGAATTTTCACATAACCACCACCGGCTTTGACGTGCTTTAGCGCGGCCTCACGCAGATCGTTCGACGATGCCTTGCCTCCAATGTCTGAGATGACGACATTTTCCCATACAACCTCTGTGCTAGGTACAGGATTCTGTGGCGATGGGTAGAGGCTATTCAGAGAAGGAGCATCGTAGCGGGACGTGCGGCTGTCGTCAGAATCCGAAGGTAGAATGTGTTCGATTTGCACGGGCAGCACATATGTTTCGGGCATTGACTGAAGAACATTTTCATTGATGATTACCTCTTTGTACAGGCGGTTGTGTATTTGAAGCCATTTCAAGGCGGCACGCACCTTCTGAGGCCGAACCGTGAGAGGTTTTGCATGATCTCGCAACCATTCCTGAGTTGGGGCCTTGGAGCCAACGAACAGCACACAGATTGGCTCTGTTATCTCATCTAGAGATGGAGGCAGCAGCTGGGCAATACGTGAAGGACGCTGAGGGTAGATTACAATATGCCCTTTCATACCGCGCTGCATGGTGGGGAGGGAAACACCGCCGGTCTCTTCTTTGAGTTGAATAATCCAGCATTTCGCACGACAACGTGCAATCATCGCCTCCTCAACCACAGTTAGCTCTTTCAATTCGTCCGGAACTTCACCCAAATAGTTACGGTTTGCAAGGGACAGTGGTGGTATTTTTTTCGAACGAACTGCAGACACACAACTCTTGCAAAAGGAAAGCTTCACATCTTCTTCTTCACCGTCTCCACAGGGAGGAGGTGGAAATAGAACAAGATCCTTCAGGGTGGCGTGGTTATCGGTCGGAAGTGGCGGGTGATACATGGGATCAGAGTCAAGCCATTTTTCTGCCGGCAACCAGCCATCTTCCGTCATACGCAAGTCAGGACGGAGAAAGAGGTCAAGATCAAAATCAGTCTGACTCAATTGTGTGCATTCAGCCAACGGACGGTCCGCAGCACATGAGTTACACGAGAACGTCCTCAGGGCATCGGAAGAGGTTGCCTGCCGGAAATCCCGTATGAGACGATCTTTGAGTTCTTTTGATGCAATCTTAGGCCAACCTGCTCGAACTTCATCAAGTGCATCCTCGTGTTCAAGCCTTTCGCGAACTTTCTCGGCGTATGACAGTGGTTTTGAGCCTTTACCCTTCTGAAGGGCGTGGATATGTTTTTTCAAGGTGCGACGCAGCTTGGCGGTGCCATCGTCGGGATCAAAAGTAACCCCTCGTGTTTGAAGAATTTCCCGAAGATCGTCGCGACGAGCACTTTTGAGAATTGAAGAGAGAAAGAAGATATCCCATTGAGCACTTGAATAATCTGAACCCTGCCAATCAAGGCAGACTTTATGGCAACCGTCAGAAGAGGTTCTCTGACATGAACCGCTGTCGAAGTGTGCAAACAAAGCTTTGCGCAGCGTAGAATTATTGTATTTGGGGGGGAGCGGGACACCATGTAATGAACAGAGGGCGATGAGGGAAGAGCGGGACTGATCCCCCAGCTTGTTGAACGTTTCAGCCACATCTGTCGCGGACAGGGCAGCAGCCTCCAAAATTGTAACTTTTGCGCGAAGTTTTCTTTGCAGGGTTGATCTGCGTCGCGTGTCATTAGCAGCAGCGTGTATCCCCAGACAAGATGCAATAAACTCAAGGCGGTCTGTAGCAAGAACATCGGATACCACTGAACCAAGTTTCGCGAGCACTGATATAGTGAGATCATTGGCATGTGCGACGCCTTCACTGACCCTACGGCAAGCGGTATGAGCCCCGTTGGGACCATGGTTACCAAATTCCACACATGCACCGGTGAGCAAGTGTGAAAGCAGGATACGGCGGCATTCAAGAATGCTATCAGACGGAATTCTGAGACCGTGTAGGTCCATCAAGTGCTGCACCTTCACGATATCGGAATCAAAAACAGAGATGCGTGACCGGGATTTATTGCAAGAAAAAATATTATCATGCAAAATGGATAAGCCCACGGACCCTGCTGGCTCAGGACTGAGATCAGGAGGGTCCACACTGTGGGCGTGGGTAGGGAGCCGAGGTCCGTCGCGTCGTTCTGCATATGTAAGCCAGGAACATTGATGTGTGCGCGGATAACGGACCTTCCGCGACAACGACGGGGGAAGCTTGTGGTTTGGGGACGTGAGGGAAAGCGGAAGATTGCGCTATCCAGAATGTTAGCGGTCAGAAGCAGGTAGGACTTCAGTGTGAAGATCAACCTTGTGGAGTGTCCGGGTGAGCCTGAGACCGCTCTGCCACAAGCAACAGATGCCAGTCAGCCCCGAGGATGATATCAGCCGGTAGGCCTTCGGCGACTTGAAGATCCAGGGTGCATGCGAACGGAGAGCCGTCAACGAGGCACTCCAGCTGCATGGACCCAAGGCGAGGGAGATCAGGCGGAAAAGAGTCCAAGCGTGAGAGAGCGGAGCGCGCGATGCGAGAACAGGGGGAATGAGCCGTGTACGTCGCATGGAAGGTGATGTTTTTGATAGAGACGAGCATGGTGGTGGAAGAGAGCGAGCTCGAGTGGCATCGGTCACAGAAATTGACGCGCGGACGGACCAAGGGCCGTGATGGCCGTTTTCGGACAGATCGCCGGCGAGAGCCAAGCGGACTGGCCGGTCCAAGCGTCCTGACGCGAACGACTCCAGAGAACAAAAAAAATTGATCGGGCACGGGTTCACGCACTGCCTCAGCACGATCGAGCTTTTCACCAATTGATTTTTGCGTTTCGTATCTAGACCCACTACCTAAAGGTAGCGGGAATAATTTGTGCTCTTTGGTCACCCGTTCGAATCCTCTTCTGGTCGTTTTTGTCGTTTTTGGGCTACTCGAGCCTTTTTCTGGCTGCGGCGATCTCACGTAACTCCGCCTTCCCATGTCGTCGCCACTCTTGTCTTAGCCCTTCATCTTCCAGCTTTCTTGTATCCACCTTCCCGAAAGCCGGCTGTTCAGATACCCGGTGATAGCCTGTCGCCGGCATCTAGACTCCTTCCCGGGCATCTACCGAGGCGTCTAAAGTCAGACGTGACGACGGTGATGCTCTCTTCTTCGTTTCCTTTTCCCGTCGGTGTACAAGCATATCCCACTCTTTCATTCTCCCACTTTCATTTCATCTTTCTGTCTTATCCCTTGCGTTTGCTTGCTCAAAGAATTACCAGTTCACATGATTTGAAGACATAGGATTATTCGCGCGTACTGTACCATTATATTCACTTCGCTAGTCACGGGTCACAGGCCTCCGAATTGGCGAGGAACTTCGCCAGGGTCACCGGTCACCGCCAATTTTCTTGGTCCCAAAGCATCCTAATATGGTAATTTTTCATAATTTCCGGCGCCTTCGGCGTGTGATCTGTCCTAAAAAGGAAATTTGGCGAAGTCAAAACTTCGCTTTTCGGGTCACAGGTCACACCCCGTAGCGAATTGAATATAATGGTACAGTATACGACTACCATCTATCTACTCGTACATCTTCTGACGACGACATCCCGGGCCGCTGTGCCGGTCCATCCAGGTACGCAGCACCATTGCCGCCTTTTTGCGGTCCCGCTGAAGATCGCGCTGCAGATGACGCTCGAACTGCTCATCCGACTTCCCTCCCTTCTTGAGCCACCGGTAAACCGAGGAGTGAAAGTATTGGCAGAATAGGAACTGATATTCGCCATCGCCCACTGGGATGAAGGCATACGGCTTGCTCCCGCTCGGAATAACGAACATGTCGCCGACCTCCAGTGGGAGATATTTACCGTCGTCAGGGAGAATTAGGTGGCCGCCCGTTTTTGAGTTCCATTCGCCGTATACGGTCCCCACCATCATGTCGCAGTGACGGACCTGCCAGTCCGTATGAGGCTCGGCAGCATCACGGCCCAGCAGGCGGATCTCGCACGTCGGAAGCACCGAACCAGGGAAGGGTGGGATACGGGCACGCTGGATGAGCTGATCGACCCGCACCGAGAGGAGATCGTGGGGCCCAGGGAAGAACTTGCGTGCAAGCTCTAGGTAGCCGGTGAGCATGACATCCTCGCCAATCGGAAGACGAAATGTCACTCACCATTCCCAAACGCAGCTGCATTCTTCAATGCGGGGTGGCCGCTCATGTCCCCGCCTGCATTTTTGCCCAGACGACGAGTAGTCGGCGCCTGATGTTCTGTTAGACTGTCTTCAAGCCGCGAATAAACATGACGTACCGGGTACGTCGCTGACACGCCATCAGGATAGTTCCAGTGGACCCCAAACTCGAGCGGTCCGTTCGCAAAAGCATCACGCTCCTCTGCCTTGATGAGCTTCGACGAGAGGGACTTCGCACTCTGCACCCAGCGGTCGGACGGGCTACGAGCGGCGACGGCCATGACGATTCCTTCAGCATCAACAATAGGAGTTGGGAGATGCCTGTGCTTGGGTCAACCATCGGCCAGCCAAAAAGAAGATCACGCACGCGTCAATTTTCGCCATCGATACCCCCATCGTCAGCCGAATCTCCTTGGGAGTTGGCGGGGGAGCAGCAGCAGCCTTTGCCGACAAACGTGTCGAACGTCGGGAGGGTGCGGTTGCAGGCTCTTTGGCGATCGTGCGGTGCCCAAGGTATGTGCGTATCGCGCCGGTGGACTTCTTGACGGGTGTCGAAAGAGCGCTGTCTGACCCGTCCTCGGACTCGTCGGAAGTCCAATCCGTGCCGGAATCCTCGGCAGCCACTGCCTCGAGGATTGTCTTGGCGCGAGCAGGACTGAGGAGTTCCAGCCCCGGCGGCACTTGCTTCTGCAAACCGAGTCGGTGAGTGATACATTCGCCCCAAAAAAAGCACGCAAGCTTACCTCTCCACGATAATGCTTGTCCTTGTCCTCCAGATAGAATCGAAGCTGGCCTGCAGTCTCGAGCACCTGCAGGAATGGTTCGCCCTTCCCTGCCACGATGGGCGTAGCGTGAGGGCTGCGGGTCGGCAGAAGCACCGAAGTACGAGTGGGTTGGGCATGAGCGCTGGGGCGCGGGCGACGGAGGGCGAAGAGAGACATTTTCGAGGCTGGTTTCAGGCACTGGGTCAGGCTTTTTCTTTTGGACGACCAAGCCCTTTTGTTTCGTCGCTGAAGATCATTCCCCTGCCAGATGCAAGAGCTTTGAGTTCAGCGAAGTCGCCATAAACGGGGCGCGCATTCATTCGGCAATCGTACCGGTGTGAGTTCCCAACAATTGAACGTGCTAGTTACTGACTATTACTGATCGCAATAATGCAGTGGAGACTGCCGTAGGCCGTAGCCAACCAATCTGCCCATGGCTGCAGCCAACGAACATCACAGATGGCTGTGGCTTTCCCCATGGAGGCACACCAACCGAGAGCTTCGAGTTCAGCGAGGGCGCCATGCTTCTTTTGCTGAACATCGGCAATCCCAGCCTGCCAGTGAGGAATTCCAATTACTTCGGCAGTGAGTGTACTATATGGCTGTAGCCAACCGATCTGCCCATGGCTGCAGCCAACGAACCGAGCCCTGAGCACCATCACCATGGCTGTAGCCAACCGCTCTTCCGATGGCTGGAGCCAGCCCACCCCTTGCTGTGTGATTATTCGGTCGTCCCAAGTCTGAGTAGCTAACAGACAGCCAGGGTTTCAATCCAATCGCTGTTCTCGTTCTCTTCACTTAAAGTGAAACCGACCAAGATGGTGTTGTGCCTTTCGTCCCACGTTCGAATTCAGTATGGTACATTCGCTTCCCCGTTCTTCGTATTCAATCATGTCCACAGTGCGATATAAGCTTCAAAAACGACTTTCCGCGGTGTCCAGCGCCGACGAGTCTGACGAGCGTGCATTCGGTCCTCAGTCTTCGTCGTTTTCACACTGCTAAAAGAAGTCTGAACAGCTGATGAACCGTCTATGATGAAGGTCCGTCAAGATAAACAGGACTCAGAGTCCTCCTCGGGTGTCGGCGGCAACATTTCCGTTCAAAAACAACGTTCCGCGGTGTCCAGAACCGACGAGTCTGACGAGCGTGCGTTTGGTCCTCAGTCTTCGTCATTTTCATACTGCTAAAAGAAGTCTGAACAGCTGATGAACCGCCTATGAAGAAGGTCCGTCAAGATAAACCGGACTCGGAGTCCTCCCCGGGTGTCGGCGGCAACATTTCCTCTGGCATCCAAGACTCGGACCCTGCTCCTCGCCACGATCGACCACCATTCTTGACCTTCTACAGAGACGAGCACGGCTACGCTATGCTGATGACAACTCAGTTCCCAGCCCACTCGACTCGGAATCTTGACCCACCGCATTCCCCCGCGCCATTTCTCCATCGCGGCTGGCGTCGTTCTAACGCGAATGGGGTTGACATGAGAGATGTGCTTCTCCCCGGTCCTCTTCCTCCCCATCTACTGGCCAAAGATCCGATTCATGCATGCGAAATCTGTCGCGGTGTTAAATCACACCCCGTTCTGTGCGTGTTTCTCGATTGTTCTGAACATCCGGTCTCTGAATGCAAATTATTGTAGATGCGCCTGCGGCCATACCTTCTGCTATTTGTGCATTCGTATTTCCTTGCAGACGAGCTGGAAATGCCCAACGTGCGATGTTATCATCCGTGCTCCCCCTGTCCGTAATTTGGACGTCGAGGATATGTTAGAGGCTGTTTATCCCAAGTTGGCCACTGACCAGAGTCGTGTTTCTTACACTTGGAGTGGATTAATCTTCCCTACCATCCCTTCGCTTAGCATTCGCGTTTAACTGTATGCCGTTGTATATTTGACAAGGGGCGCCGGGGCTACGCCCCCGGCGGTATAACGATAACAGCAGTGTCACAATGTTCGCCACAACTGTCCTCCTTCAACTGGCTAAGGCCCAATAATTCTCAGCCTAGTCTTGAGTTCACTCCAGATTTTTTCAAGTTTTCTTATCACGTCGTTTTCATTCAAAATGCAATCCCACTATCAACTGCGCCATTGCGATCTACTCTGAGTGTTGGTGGTGTCCCGGGCTAGCGGTGTACGCGGTTGGGCGACGTGGTTGAGCGAGTGGGCATCCTGCGGATGAGTGAACACGCTACGCTTGGCAAGTTGGGACGGCGTCATGATTACTCACCAATTGCTAGATGCCCGTCAGGCACGACCGCGGGCGCACAGAGAGGGCTGACACGCATCAAGGACGCTGCTGGCAAGTTGCAAGCGTTTCCACCGCCAGCCTCAGCCCCCGGTAATGGCGTCAGCCCAGCTTGAAGAATGACCCCGCACCTCAGAATCTGAGTCGTAAAACATCAGCCACCGCGGTGATTCTCGACGTCGAGTGCGGCACAAACTGCCGTTGACATATTGTACACATGAAAAAGATACACTGCTCGAGGTCAGCGATGACAGATGGTAAAGCAGCAAGATTCATGTCACACAGCGGGCATTAATTGTGGAAGGATCCAACTGGAAGTGCAACGGAAGTGCAGCGCCATGTCAACGGAAGTGCACATGGCATCCCACCGGAAGTTACAAAGGGAAAATCAAAGGGCAGGCAAAAGCTCTTTGTGCAGCTCGAGCATGAGGTGCCATAGTGTCGGCTCAGATTCACCACTGTTGCCCGATCAAATCCTTTCACAATAATAAAAATCTTCTGCGCAACGACACCGCAATCATCAAAATTCATCATCAGCGATCAGACTTGTGCACCCGAGGACTTCCGTTTAGCGTTTCAATGGGCAACAAAGAGAATTGCCTCCTGCCAAAGACATGCCATGTGCACTTTCATTGACATGCTGTTTGCACTTCCGCTGCACTGCCGTTTGTATCCTTCCGCAATTAATGCCCGCTGTGTCAGCACTGCAACTGATTGTGTCCGTTTATCGCGAATACTTGCGCTGCTGTGAAAATGATTTGAGTTAGAAAGAGGGACAACGAAAACGAACCGGGATCGGAGACGTGGTTGCCCGGGACGGTGTCGAGCGAGGTTCCAGCAGGGCAAGGAAGCACCCAAGCTACGACAACATGTCCTAATCACCACCGAGTGCAATCAATCCTCTGCCAAAATCAGCAGGCTCTTGAGTTTTTCCGAGACACGCTCACCTCAATGACGGATCATGGCACGTCGCAACCTTTGTTGTTGCCATGTGTGGGTGAGCGTAAGGTGGGAGCGTAAGGTGGCAGAGCGCAGGAGGTGGCTCGCAAGCGCTTTGCGAGATTTGATTCGACGGAAAAGCTGAAGGTAATATCTGGTCAGTGACGGCGAACAGAATAGCAGCGAGGCAACACAATGAGTACATACCAACTGGAAGGACAGTGTGGCCCAAACACGGCTGTCAAAGGTGGATTGTGCGCTGTGCATATTCTGCGTGAGCTTCGGCCGCGCTACGCACCTCGCTTGACGGGCAGTTCATCGACGGACATCTTGGACGAACAGGCATCGACCGGCTTGGCGTCGTCCTCGTCATCGATGTGCATTCGAGCCGTGGGATGTGTCTCTGCCTCATTCGGGAGCGGAGCCTTCTGCAAAGTTTGGAGCGTGATTGGAAAGGGCAAGGATTCGGATCGCACTACGCACCTCAACCACAGACTCGTGTGCGGATGTCCGAGTCATTTCGCTCGAATCCTCTCCCTCAATCGGCTCAATCGTCGTCCTCCCGCTCCGTTGGGAGCCCAAACAGTCCGCGAGACGTCGATACGAATGGTATGGCGAAGGAATCGAAAGCGAGGCACGGGAAGGTCGATAGAACGAACACATGATATTACATTGAAGCCGAGAACGCTGAAAACAGTTCTCATCACTGCGAAATGAGTCGTTGCACCATACGGGAGCAAGAGACGCACCTATGTAGCCCTTCGCGCTATCCGCTCCATCTCAAGTCACATCGCTACCCCGCCCGTCCGCCCGTCCGCGCGCACGCTGGTCCACGGCTGTCGGTTGTCGCGCTCTCATACATGGCTGTATGACGTTGGTGACGGATCTTGAAGCTCTTGATGCGTGGCTTGTGGTAGTACTTGCATGAAGTTGCAGCGAGAGGGGCGTTGGGAATGGTGCGGTTGATGAGGACAGAAGGAAAGGAGGGATGCCAGTGAAGGCGAGAAGAAAGAGGACAAAGGTGGAGTGAGGGCGGCGGAGAGCAAGCCTGAACGGATAGATTTGACGTGGTGGGAAGAAGGAAGGACTGAAAAGGATAGATTTGATGTGATCTTTCTATACGGAACGAAAGTCTGATAAGGTGTGATGCGAGAGACGCTATTAAGAGAAGGAGTATGTGCGAATCTTACGAATCAATTCTCCACGTGCGTCTCGCCAAAAAAGGTCTTGCCCGTCCACAACGCCGTTGTCCTTGTCCGATGTCGTTTGCGTGCGTATATGTGACCCACCACCAAACTCTGCTCTAACGCATACATATGGCAGGCAAGCGCGCCCGACGGTTGCGCTCCCATCGCAACGACAACGACGACGTTGATGTTCACCAATATGTACCCTCGGCATGGCAGAACACTGTTTCGAGCCGAGGAGTCTTCATCGCGACCGATGGGCTCAGCAAGCGACAGCAGGTCACCCAAATACCCGTGAAGAAGCGCCACCTCAATCCCACCGACCTCGAGGACGCTTTTGCCAGCTGGAACCCCATGCCAGATGAGAACACCGAGTCCGATGACCTGCCTGGCCCGTCTACGGGAGAAAAGCGCAACCGGGACAACAACAGTGTGAGTACCGAATAGCTTCCTCGTCTAGGAGCTTACTTACCTTCTCTGCAGACAAATCCAAATATGAGTTGGCGGCCCCTCTTCGGCGAATTTCTGGACGAGGTCCTGCATCATGAGGGTCTCGCCGACGCCCACGACGCACCTCACTGTAGTGAATGCTCATCGCAACTCATCCCGGGCAATCCCTCCTCTACCCGCCTCTTTCGTTGCTCGCAATGTGGCGAATATCTGCAATGCATGAATTGCTGCCTCAAGAATCACCAACGAGCTCCTCTCCACTCTATTCAGGTGTGTTCCACTCACTCTCAGCCTATTACATTGTCATACGAGCCACAGGAATGGAATGGGGCTTTCTGGCTGCCGCAGACCCTCACCAACCTCGGTCTCACGTACCAGCTTGGCCACGGCGGTTTCCCATGTCCCTTTCCTGAGCCCACTAAGCATGCCATCACCATCATCGATGCTCCGGCCATTTTTACCGTCCGTATTCGATACTGTGGCTGCCCGCGTTGCGACGACCTGGAGCATCGACAGCAGCTTCTTCGCAATGCATGGTACCCTGCTACCGTCATAGCACCCGCCACCTGTGCTACGTTCCGCTGCCTCCGCATTTTCCGCTTGTACAATGTCGTCGGTAACCTTACCGTGTCCGACTTCATTACAGCGCTTCAGCGCTATACAAACGCGCTTTCGTTCAGTGGCTTGTCACCGATTCCAGTTCGTGCACTCCTTCGTTCGCCCAATCACCGTCTTATTCGTTCGCAGGGGCCCACCCGTCAGTTCCAAAGGATGTCTCGTCAATGGTCGTGCCTTTCACGCGCCAAGCGGACTGCTCGCGGTCATGATCCTCTTGGTGTCGCTGCTACGCTGCTTGGCGCCTGCGCTGTCTTGTGCTGGGCGTGTCCACACGATGGCAAGAATCTCCCCACCAACTGGCGAGATATAGAGCCCAAGTTTCGGTATGTGCTCATTGTAGTCGTTCCGCCCGTGTACTAACTCTTCCTGAGGTTTCTTTACAGGGTCATCCTAGCCATAGACGCCAATTTTCGCTTGAAAAACCGTCTCCGTGCCAACGAGATCAATGACCCGCCTCTTGGTCCGGGCTGGGCCTACTGGGTTGATCCAAAGGGCTATTCAGAGCATGTCAAGAACCATGTCTCAGAGACGGATGTGCGTCAGCGCCAGCTCGTCCACTATCACCCTAACCGCATACCAGCTCAGCACCTGTATCGCCTTCGCAGCTTTGCTTCAAAAGAACACTCGCATGACCACGGGCCTCCGTGTATCTGGAGTCGGTGGGTGTGTATGCGCACGACACGAGTGTATGCGCCCTAATGGCCTCGGCGACCTTCAGAAGGGCGAGCGGTTCGTGTCCATGCTATCAATATCACTGTTTCACTGATTGATCATCCAGATACTGCAATATGGACTGGATCTTCTTCTCCGCCATCATGACACTCATCTTTCTGTGGCTGACGGTCTCCTACGACATTGCCTGTCAATGGAAGGTCCATCTACTCGAGCGGATGAAGACCTTGCCTTCGCATCTTCAACGGGACTTCGAGGAGGCCAAGCTTCAGTTTGGGATTCCTGTCTGGCACGCCGACTCCCATGAGGATGATTGTCGGGACGCGAATGCGCTCGGTCTGAAGTCGGGGGTAGGGAAGACGGATGGGGAGGCGATCGAGCGCGTGTGGTCCAAAACAAATGCGGCGAGTTTTTCGACGAAGGAGATGGGTTTAGGGCATCGAGCGGACGTCCTTGATGATGTCATCGACAACCACAACTTTCTGAAGAATCTGGGCCTAGGTATGTGGTCGCGTTGGGCTTCCCGTCGTTTCCTAACCTCCCTGATAGGAAATGCGCTACAGCGCAAACTGGTCATTTCCCGTGCTGAACGCCAACGTCAGATTGACGCCTTCGTGGCTGTCAGTGACGGTGTTGAGCCAACACTCATCAGACAGTGGAAGAAGCTCGTGCGAGAGTGGCAAGGGGACTCGTCGAAGCCAAATCCGTACCAGCATGCGTCAAAAGGTACGCATTCTGATCCTGATCTTTCCGTACTAACCAGAGCTCCAGATTGCCCTACCGAGGCCGAAATCCGCCTACGCGTGCAGCGGGAGGAACGCGCGAGCAACCCTAACAGTCGGGCCTTTGCAGCGGGCAGCAGTGGCACTTCCTTCATTGCGGCAGGGATCCAAATTGAGGACGCCCAGTACGTTTCTCGTGGCGTTCGCTGTTCACTACCAACTGAAACACTGGTTTCTAGAGCTCGTATCGCATACCTCAAGCACGTCTCCGGCACGCTTTCTGCAACTCAGGAAACGGAGGTCGAGGAGTTGCGTCTATCGCTTCTCCGCAAGATCACGCGCTTTCGCGAGCTGCAGCTCATCTACATGCCTGGCGCAGCGGCAGCTCTCACTGCATTGGAGTCGACCCGCGACAACGACACTGCGCCTCCAGACCCCGAGTCCATTGAGCTCTTGATGCTGAGCGAGATGGAGCGTCATGATGGTCACGGAGGGGCGATCGGATGTCTTCCCGGGACGGAGGCCATTGAGGAGAACCTTCGCGTCTCGCAATGCGAGAACTCCCTGCGTTCTCTCCGCTCGACCCTCAATGCTCAACGTTGGCTTATCGCTTACCGCAATGCGCACCTGGTCGGCCAAAACCAGACGACGAAGGCTGCAAAGATGATAGCAAGCCTCACGGAGAAGAGTCGCAGGACGAGCGGACGTTATCGGCGGGGCTTTACGGCGCTGTGCCGTTTGGGTGTGCTACAGAAGTACCCTCATCTTCAAGAGCTCAAAGATGCTGATGTCGCGCTTGCGGGGGAACGGGACGCCTCGGACGTCGATGCTCGCGAAAGACTCGCGGCTGTGGGGAGCAGTCGCCGCCCGCGTATCGCACCACACGCGGGCAACTCTCGACATGTTATGTCATGGATTTGGACGGCGCCAGGGGCTTTCGACGATAGCAGCGATACCCATCTGCATGAGTGTGAGTCGATATCTGTTCCGCAATGGACTCGCTAACGACCGTCCAGCAATACGGGTAGAATGGACACGTGCATTAGCTCGCAAGACTCGATGGATTGAGGAGGTGTACTTGTTGGAGGAGGAGATGCGATGAGTTTTGAGATATCTCGCATGGCAGGCGGAATGGTGGCGGAAACAGGCGACGCGACGCCAGGGTTTAGAAGCAGGTCTTGCGGCGGGGGTCACTGCATATGCCCTGCAGCAGGCCACGTTCTCAGAGCGTCTCGCAAGTCACTTTCAAGTGACATGGGGTCTCGATATAACCACTAGCCGTTCGCATGTCCTGTTGGGAATGCAGGAACTCGAGGATGCCTTAGACAATCCTATCTAGCTCCTGTGCTGTACAATACTACCATTTTCTTGTCCCTATTCGCGACCCTTGAGCGTGTTGTCCAGAAAGTCGGGAACTGATGTCTTGCGGAACAGAGTCGAGAACTGACACTGTGATAGTCTTTTATACCTCATCCACTTGTGCTATGAGGCTCATTTTTTCAGTCGATCGTAGAGCGACGTCTACTCTCCCCTTTGGTTGTTTTTGTTTTTTTTGAGTGTTAGAAAATTCATATAAATTCGCTCTCTGCATTTATGCTTCTGAGAATCTTCAGGATGATAAAACAGTTAGAGTTCTATCCCCTGGAATATTTCCGGGAATTTACAGTGCGGAATGGCTACACAGTAGCAGTAAAGTATCGTCTCGATCGTGTCGGGAACTGATCACAGAACACCATTTGAGATCCAAGTTAGACACAGTCGCAGTGACAACTTGACCGCTGACTTCGTTCTCTGGCCTCTATGCCTCCCAAACCCTTACCGCCTGAAACTCGAGAGGACCGCCGCAAGGCAACAAAGCTTGCATATGAGGAAAAGTAAGGACTGTAATGTCCTCTATAGCGACTCTGATTCCTTGCACAGAAATCTTGAGAAGCGGCGAGCTGCAGCCTCAGAACGGATGCGTCGGTAAGGATGTATTCAAGGCTACCACTATTGCTAATACTACCTTCAAGCTTACGGACTGGCCTCAAAAATGCCGACCCAGACACCGTTGAGCAATATCGTGCCCGCGAGCGCCTAGCGTCTAGGAAGTATCGGCGGCGAGTCATCTCACAGCAAAACTCCGCTGGGCTAAGTTTTACTGTCGCAGGAAGAAAGCCGACGATGCCAAGCTCAAGAGGCACCCTGCTGTTATCAAGCCGAAGCCAGGACCTCCCCGCGAACGTTCACAAACCACAGGATTTTATGCCTCTCCGGCCAAGGTGCGAAAGGCGACGTGTACCTCCTTCGCGCCTTCCTTCGAGCTCCCAGTTGAGTCCTCCGTCTCAGTGGCTCCTGTACCTCCTCTCGAGTCCGCCGTCTCTGTGGAGGTACCTCCTCAGGCTCTCGGTTCTCCGATCAAGCTTCGAAACTCGACTGCCATTCCATCCTCTGTGGAGGTGTCTGCTCCTCGAGCCATCGCCTCAGGCTGGGTAGACGAGCACAACCATTTCAACAAGATCGTTTGGGATTTCCGCAAGCATCCCGAGGAAGGACCTTGCCAGTTCGCCAGATGCCGGTAGGGTGCTGTGAGAAAGCCTGGTTTGAAAACCAGTTTAAAAACAGTTTTTAAAAACCGTTAGTTTTGAATTCCAGAGCCACAACTTGGTGTTTGTAAACGCTCACATGACATACCAAAGCCTTCATACCACCATTTCTCCTGCTGTATCCTCCAAAAAAAAATCTGCCATGACTGGGTGTGTGGCTGCTCAACCATATCAAGGCTTGGGTAATCTTCTGCAGTGAGAAAATACAATCCTCCAGTCATTTTCTGACCAACCTGCCCAGGTCAGCGTGTCTTGTGATGCGTCGGGCTTCTCGGGCCATGGGTTTCAAAACAGTTTATAAACACCCTGTTTTTAAAAACCAGTTAGAAACACCTGTTAGTATTCGATTTTGAATTACTCACAGCACCCTAGATGCCGGGAGGAAAGCTGTCCTGGTTGTGCATGTATTTGTGCTGCAACGATAGTATGGATCAAGCATTGGGGTGGGCACCACCGGAGACCACCATACGGAGCACTATTTGGCTGAGGCAGAAGTATATATTCGGTACAGTACAATCCCAACGCGTTCTACTCAGTGCCTGTACAAGCGCTCAACACGACAACCCTTCCATCCTCGACAGCATGCCGGAACTGCTGCAGTGCAACTTCGCGTGGGCCTTCAATATACGACACTAGCCCATGTCGATGACCCCGCGTGTTGAGCTCCATCTCCAGCCTGCGATACCAGAGTCAGCTCTGGGAGTGAACCCGAAAAAAAAGCACGCACTGTGAGCGGTATGTATACACCAGGGTGGACTCCCCGGTACACCAGATACCAGCCATCCGTCTTGAGTTCCTCTCCGCCATTCAGTGGATTGGGCTTGTCGAAGACGAAGTCCCGCGGTGTGGCTGGCGACGCGGTCGATAGTGAGGCAGGAATGGGGGGATTTGCTTGGCCAGGTCCCGACTCGGAGAAGCACAGGATGAGGGAGCGAGTGTATGCAAACAAATACGCGGCAATCGCGTCGTCGAAAGTGTCATAAGGGCGATACACAGCTTCGACGCTGTTGGCGACTTGCGGCTTTGCAGCCTGCCTGAAGTTCATTAGGTATGAGATGACAGATAAACGCGAGCGCACCAGGATGTATAGACGCCGGGTTTCAAACCGTGAAAGACGACCCAGTAGCTCTTCAGTGGGGTCCGTGCCCGAATCCGGCCTCGCGAGGGATAAAGGGAAGGTGGGGGAATATATGGTGGTGTGTCGTGAAGTTCTTCCAGTACAGCTTGCCAGCACATGGCCTCGAACTCGTTGTCATTATCGTCGTCCATGAAAGATTGGGGGGAGAAAGATGGTGTCGAGCCCGGGGTTCACTCGGGGTTCACTCCGCTAAGCGAATAAATGTCAGTGGCGAGTTGCGCGAGCGCTCGCGTCAGAAAATTATCACCTGCAGACTGCATCCAGATCAGGCGCTTCCGCGGACGCATATCGGGCGCTTCCGCGGACGCAGATCCACCGTGCTCGGCGCATGGTTGATAACGGTTGATATGGTTCCTGTATACAGTGATTAGTGAGATCATCTGAGGTCATGCGGCTATCCGTTCGGCTAACAGCAGAGACCCGAGCTCACCTCGTTAGCTGATTAGGTGTGTGTCGTCGTTGCGGAGGGGAGAGTTCTACCTGATGGATTAACGGATGGGTCAACGGATGGGCCAGACAATCCGTCCAATTTGCGCAGAGTTGGTTACAAGGACCATGAAGGATGAACAAGGTTCGAAACCTGTCATGATCAGCGATTAAGCGAAGCGATTAACCGACTGATTATGATGGAGAGTGGAGAGTTCTTCCGCGGGACCCTTTGTTTCCATTGCCCCGGTTCTCAGATTATAGGGCTCGAGACTGCTCCGCGTGAGTCGTCAGTTCCACCGCGAGGTTGATACGTTGCCTGTAGGATTATTAGTGATAATAATCGAGACCACACGGCTATTCATTCGGCTAACAGCAGAAACATGAGCTCACCTCGTTAGCCGATGATGTGTGCGTCGCGTCGTCAGTGCAGAGGGGAGAGTTCGACCAAACATGCAAGCCCAGTTTGCGCAGAGTCGCCCAATTTTCGCAGAGGCGGTTACAAGGATGGCGGTTGAAGGAAACTAGGGAAGGGTCAAAACATTCATGATCAACGATTAAGCTAACCGATTAAGCGACTGATTATGATGAAGAGTGGCGAGTTCTTACGCGGGACCCTTTGTTTCCATTGCCCGGGGTTCCTAAATCACAGGATTTCGCACAAGGAGATTCGCCGACAAGCCCGTTTTATAATGCAGAAAGAAAAGGACTAAGAGCTAGAGCTGACGACCTCGACATAACCTAGGGCCAGCCGGCCATTGAAGTGACTGAGTGCATCCTCCTGAGCCAAAGGCCCATTGAAGCTGTGCATGCTGTTGGCGACATTGAAAACGCTCTGTTGTGCGAGTTGGGCGTCCTTTGTGATGCCGACTTGGCGTCCTTGGGTGATGGCATACCAGCGCGTACGGACGAGAGTTTCCTCCGGCGTCGAAGAGCGCTCCAAGGGTTTCGGTGGAATCACGTCGAAGAGAGCACCCGCAACCCACGGCCCATCATCGTTGCCGACCGGTGTGGTATCACCCTCAGTAGAGTGTTTGCCGTCAGAGCCGCCTCCTGCGAAAGACATGAGCCAATGGATGAAGCAAGGGTGAAAGGCACGAACCGAGTCCGTTTGTGGCCAGAGATGCCCGAAAAGCCAAGTGGGAAACGTCAGACCACAGCTCACATAGCGCATCCTCTGAGGAACAGTCATGAAGTGGCGACCACTGGCACAGTTCGGCTCACCATCCAAACCAGAGAACTTCAGGATTTGTCCCATTGTGATTTCGTCTACGAAGGACATTAGTCGTTATGATGATAGCGAGAGCGACGCATAACCTTTCTGGGTCAGGGAGATGGCCATTTGAAGGAGAAGATAGTCCAGCCGGTGGAGGGTTCTAGCTGCCGCACTGTCAGTTTGTGTGGTGAGAGAAATGACTGCTTACCGGACGCGACCACGGAAACAGCCCCAGTGGAGGTGTCAGAGTCGCGGACAACTGTAGTTTCGTCACTGCCGACGACGATTGGGGGGGAGGTATGGGGATTTTCTGGCTCCGGAGATGTGCGGACGAGGTTACCTACCTCTGGGTCGAAGGTCATGTTTGAGTGCGATCTGAGATGTACGTTGCTGTAAAATTTTGAGCACAGATCGGTCACAGAGATCTTGCACAGATCCAGGGCACCCTCCGATGTGATTAGCGGAGACTGGGGCGCGTAAATAAAAGAGACCGCGCGAAGGGAGATAATATCTCGTTCATTCGCAGGCCTGCAAAATTCGAGACTGCCCCAGTACGTCCCACCTTCAAGAACGAATCATTTGCTAACCTGCACTCAGCATAGACTCGCCATGGCTCGTGCTCGCAAGCAACGACCTCGGATTGCTCGACCCGACCGTCGAAGTCTGAGGGGATGGGCTGAGGGCGGTCGCCAGA
Source organism: Mycena amicta (assembly GCA_029282125.1). Lineage (NCBI taxonomy): Eukaryota > Fungi > Basidiomycota > Agaricomycetes > Agaricales > Mycenaceae > Mycena > Mycena amicta. The sequence continues at coordinate 46,752 of JARIHP010000138.1, read as the reverse complement.
GGCTTCTTGAGCGTTACCTTGCCGAGTTTACCGCAGCAATGGACCGGGGGCGTGTGGCTGAGGCGCGCGTCCTCAAGCGGGTAATACGCGAGTACTTGGCCGTTTTTCCTTGGGACGCTCCAGACACCGAGGACCTACCTTATCACGAGCTCCCTCCCGATGCAATTATTCTGCCTCCGCAGCTTTTGCCGGATATGCAAGCTGTTTACGATGCACGCGTCAAGGTCTTATTGGCGGTGAGTAGAAAGCGCTGTGACTGATCGTAACACATTAATAATCCATGTCGCCAGCGCATTCGTCGGTGGTTTCGCTATCGTGCCACACGCACTCTCACTTATCGTCGCACCTTCGGCACCGACCCCACTAAGGACCCCTACGCATGTACTGTCATTCGCCTCTCCGGCTGGGAGTACCCCAAGAAGGCGCTCCAGGGCTACCAGCAGTTTATGCGGGAGCGCTACTTCCAGGACATCGAGCCGCTCATCAAGGTTCGATGGGCCGAAAAGCTCCTCGCCTCACCTCACCTCATTGGGACACAACCGAAGATTGGGTTCCGTGGCAAGATTGCCAGGTTTCTGTTTGGTCGTCTCCCGCAGACGATGCAGAATTCGTATCAGAAGCGCGCGGTGTCCGAGGCCCTGCAGCGCAAGACCGACTACAAGAATGCGACGCTTGCGAAGCCCTCAAGCCGTCCAGAGTCTCGTAGTGCGTGCGTTGTTTCTCACTGGCCTGTTCTTTTCTTGCTGATTGTCTTCCGTTACAGCGCCATAGATCGCCTCCCTGACTTCATGGCGCCCATCCTGCAAGAAATCTCGAATGTCACCGGGCTGCACGCGACTTTGCTTGTGGGCGGTCCCGATCCTAAGTGTGGCGGTGACATTACACCCATGCAGTGAGCACGCTCGCGACGGTCTTGCGTCAAACACTAATGATATCTAGCATCACTTATGGTCGCAGTCTCACGACGTCGGGACTTCACTGGCCGGACTGGAAGCCCAAGCGGTTTGAGACGGAGGTTCTGGAGTTCTATGTCGAGTTCTTGAAAACCTGTTTCAGTGCGTCGTCTCTGTTTTCGGATGCCGATACAATCTCATGCACATATATAGCACCAGAGGACTGCGCCAGGGCCGCATTGCCCAAAACTCAGTCTGGCGCTGGACCCAGTAACGTCCCTAGGGCTGTCGGCACCGCCGTAGCCGATCCTGACGATGTCGAGGAACCGCACAGCCCCGGCTTGGACTCTGGATCCGAGGATGGCGACCTCCCCATTATCGATGGATATGAGAGCGACAACGACCGTCCATCGTATCGACCAGCCCCATCCGCCTCCGATGCCATCAATTTCCCTCATCCTCCGAATCACACTCTTCGGGATGGTCTGCCACCGGCGCCCTTGAGCGGCTCGTTGTTTGCCAGCGGTCGGATGCTGCAGCTACCATCGGACGACCCATACTCCGTGCCCGCCTTCCCCTACTCCGCGCCCACCTTCACTTTCCCTGCTGGCAACGATCATGATCTTCGGGGACATCAGGAAAACCGGGATTTCCTAAACGGTCGCTAATTAGCACTCACCGGTCAGAACCGTGAAACTCTTGCTAATCCTCCCTAAATGAGAACATTTGTGATAATCTTCGGGAACTTTTGACAGATTATGGATCAGCGGAGATCAAGCTGTCAAAAGACTGTCAAAAGGCTCGTAACTTGTCTCTTAAGGTCCCATGGGAGGCATAAAAGTTGAGGAGCCATATAGAGGATGGTACAATCGACTTGCTCAATACAGCCCTGAACGAAATTCTCTTAAGTCCCGCATCAGGTTTCTGTCAGCAAGCGCATGTCATTCGGAAACGCTTCCGCCGCCATCGAGATCATGATGCCAGCGCATCAACGGAGTCACATCATGAAAATTTTCCTTCCTTCTCTCATGACCCCCGCTTTAGCCTGCCCGCTGTGCGTCCCGTACGTCTCTTCACGGGCAGCATCCCGTCATCTTACCCAGCTGCTCAAGGCTCATGTACTTCTAGATGCCTTCGTTTCTTCCTACGAGGCCGCCGCCAGCTCGTGCTCAGGAAGTATGTGGCAACGTTCCGGTCATTCTGAGTCTGACATTCTTCACAGCTCTCTCCCTCTAGTGGGCGCCGACATTCGTCGCGGTCATCGACTCCCTGGCCTTTGTCCGCAGTGACTCTGTATGTCCTCTGTCGTCATCTCCGCTCACCTTCTGCAACTGACCCTCTGCAAGGTTGACCCGCCCTACCTCGAGCTGTAGCACAACACTATTGCCGGTATGTCCTCTTCTGTGTCTTCATCTCTTCTGCTCACTGTCTGCAAGATTGAGACACTGCCAACCTCGAGCTGTAGCACCATGCTATAGGCGCCGTGCGTGCACGCACAGTACCCTCAACCGTGTCGCTGCCGTTACCCAATGCCACCCTGCTGCCCGTCGTTCCATATGAGATCAAGTCATCCTCAAGTCTCGGTCTGTCCTTTCTTCACGCGCTAAGCAAATGCTGACCTTTCTATCGTCAGGATTTTGGCAAGAAACAGCATACTGACCCAACGGCACCGGCGCTCTCCTACGGCACCATCTTAACAACGTAGACGCCTCCATGCACGACCTGAGTAAGTGTCCGCGTACTTGACTTGTCCTCTCTGACAGCTTGCATAGCGACACCATCGTCCGCGTGTTTGCAGTGCACCCCGATTTGAACCTAGTACCAGTGAGTATAGCTTGGTCATCGTCCCTTCTACATGCTCATCTCAGTTCCAGACGTGTTGGCCCGATGCAGGCTAGTCCATGGTGGATTTGTGTTGTTGGATTGTTCCCATAGCGTTACACCTGTAGTTGCTAGTTCTTGAATACAATCCTCTCTTTGCTTCCTCTTTATGCATGTGGATATAATAGTAAATCAAGCATGAAAATGCGTGGATATTCCATTAACACTCCGTAATAATCCGTGATAAAGCTCACTAATGCTTGCTAGTTCATCATCATTAGAAGGGGGGGTAGCTAATCCTACATTCGTAAATTCCTACAGTCGGTGCTAATTAGCGACAATTATGAACGATTATCAAGAATTATGGGATTCCGGTTTCCCTGATGGAGGAGTGACCGAGCAGTCATGGCACCCTGGCAACGTCCCTGATCCTCGCTTCGAGCAACCCCATCATGCCGACCTGTTTCATGCTCAGAGCCAGCAAGGCTGGGACGAAGCGGCTTGGCTGGGATCCTTGAACAAGTACTTTCTATCGGATACTACGACACCAGCTGGTCTGTATCCCGACTATGGTCCCTCGACGCTCCCTGATCCTACCCCATCGTCACTGCCAACCCCCAGTCCGCGCTTTCCAAATCAGTCCCTCTTTACACCGCTGAGCCGTCCGTTACCAGCACCTACTCCAAGGATAGCGGTGCCAACCCCCAGTCCGTACCTTCCAAACCAGCCACTCTTTGGAACGCCCACCGATCTCCTCCGGATCCACCAGTCTCCCTTCCACGCGTCTGCACCGTTCATGAGTATTGGGTCTGTATCATCCACGCCGACGTTCTCCCGCCCCAGTCCATCACAAGGTCCATATCATTGGGGAGGACCTACGACAGACGATGCCCCTACCCCCTCGACGCCTTTCCCAATGACACCGACGCCGGCTGCTCAGCCATCTACACGAGTTCCGCTATTCTTGCCTTCGCCAAGCACAGACCACTCTGGCAACGTCGGCCCCGCTGGCAACGTCGGCCCCGCTGGCAACGTCGGCCCCGCTGGCAACGTCGGCCCCGCTGGCAACGTCGGCCCCGCTGGCAACGTCGGCCCCGCTGGCAACGTCGGCCCCGCTGGCAACGTCGGCCCCGCGCTGAGCTCGTCGGCACTACCACTACTTCCCTGTCCCGATTAGAGATGGGCAGGTTCGGTCCGGAAAATCGGTTCGAACCTGGACCTGACTGGACCAAACCGGGGTTCAGGGTTCAGGTTCAGCCTTTGAGCTTTTTTGAACCGGACCGACAGTTCAGGTTCAGCGCCGAGGTCCATCGCGTCGAACGCGTTCGGACCGGTTCGAACCCCCGAACCGCTGCCGATGTGATGGCCGTGGCGTGAGATTCACACGTAGCATGTGTTGTCCGCAACCGTCACCTACCGCGCCAATGCACCTCCGCGTAAGCCAACACTTCATCGTAGAGCCTCTATTCCCCCAACCGGCGGCCGTCCGCACGCGATGACTGGGCAAAATCGTCAAAACCACGGCGAAACTCTGGCCGCAGTGATGCGTACAACGCGCGTACTGCTCGCCATGTGTATATTCTGCCTTATGGATCTATGGCGCAGCTTGTTACCGGTCCTCAAGGCAGCATCCATGCCTTTCTTCCCCATTTACTGCTGAAATCACGGCTGTAACTGAGTCTTTTTCACAAGCCTCGCAGCACGCTCGTCGCCCAGTCTCTGAAAAGATCCGAAGACAAGTTTTCTTGTCCGATTTATCGGGAATTGTTTGCACTGTTTAAAGACTGTTCATCTTTTCCCTTTCCTCCTTATTCCTCAGTCTCAAAATGGCTTCCATCGAGCTCGGATGCGCTCAGGACGCCAACGGTAACCTCCTCGACGCCGACAAGATCGACTTCTTCAACGATCCGGACGATGTGACACCCATTTCCGGCCCCTCAGCCTTGTCCTCGACCAAGCCGCTCGCCCCCATCTTTAATCTGAGGCCTGTTGGAAAGGTGTGTCGCTATCCTCATCTATTCTCTTTCTCTTAACGTGTCCCAGGTTGCTGGTTCTCGTCGTCGCTCTTCCCGCACCTGCAAGACTGCCTCCAGAATCACCGACCCCGAAAATACCGTCGACATCTTCGGAGAGAAGCGCAAGGCGAATAGTCCGCCTGCGACTCCCCCTCGTGCTCGGCGTGCCCGCGCGGCTCCATCTCAGTCGTCGGACGGGGAAGCAGAGGGAGACGCCGTCTGTGGCGGCTGCTCGGACACCGATTGCGAGCACCACGCCGCCGGTGGCGGGGGAGACGATGACGAGAGCCCGGACATCGACAGCGAGTATGAGAGGACGAAGGTGCAGGCAGACGCCGACCACGAAAAGGTATGTCCTCAAGCTCTGTGATCCTTTTGTCATTTAATCCGATGCTACTGGTAGATCCACGCCAAAATGCCTCAGGAGGATCGCACCGCAGATCTCAAGACCGTATATCGCTTCTTTAAGGAACGTCCCAACCCCACGACCGGTGTTCTCGAGAGGGGCGCGATCTGCCTGACCTGCGAGTACGTCCGACTCTCATTGACTCTCACATCCTTACTGATCGACCTGTAGAAAAAAAGGTGTCTCGCTGGAGAAAGCCTTCCTGAAGGGTGGTGTGAGCAGTCTCCGCGCGCATATCTCTCGGTATGTTTGCCTCTTATTCAGTTCCCTCGTCTTACTGCCATGTTTTAAGCCACTCCGACCATCAACGCCCGTACAAGGAGCGTTGCGAGGCTCTCGGAATCCCGCTGCACCCGCGGGCACTCTCGAAGCAGCAACAACGTGCTCAAGGGTAGGTCCTCGTCCCCAACGGTGAATTTACCAAGCTTGACGGGCTTCTTAGTGTTCAGAAAACGCTTGACACCGCCCTCGTCGAGCGCCCGCCCACCTTTAGCCGCGAGGGATTGATCGACCACTTTGTCGAGCTGTTTGTTAGTCGCGATCTGGTGCGCTCTGGCTCACATTCTCAGTCCTCAGGTTCTGATTAAGCCCACAGCCGCTGCTTCTCGTCGAGGATGCTGCTCTTTTCCGGCTGCTTCACTTTGCCCATCCGAGTTTGAAGCCCTCCGATGTCCCATCCCGCAAGACCCTACGCCGTCATATTCTCAGCGCAGCGAAAGATCTCGAGGGGTTCCTCATCGCCAAGTTCAAGGCCAGTCTCTTGTCAATATACCCTGCGCTACTGACGTCTCGGCCCGCGTAGAACATTCCAAGCGTCGGCTCCCAAACCTACGATGTGTGGACCTCCTCCTCCGGAATCCCCGTCCTAAACATCAATCACCACTATATCGACGCTCCTCCCGGTCATCCGAACGATTGGGAGATACGTACGGATCTTCTCGCATTCAAAAAGATTGATGGACGACACACGGGCGAAACGTTGGGCAGCGCGATCGTGGCCACCATCGACAAGTACGAGCTGCGGGACAAGATCGGCTGGATGACTGGTGACGGCGCTTCGGTCAATCGCACGGCCATTCGCGTCATAGAGCGCCAGTTAGACTCGGAGGATTGGCAAGCCAAAGATCGCGACATGATGTGCGTCAGCGTCTCATTCGCCTGCCTCTTCTAATCGAAATTGATAGGTGCATGGAGCACGCCGTTCATATTGCGACGCGTCACTTTGTCGAGACCGTGGCGCCGACTCCAGCAAAGCCGCTTCACCAGAAAATCCGCAAGCTGCTTGCAGATGCATGCTCCAAGGGCGAGCTCGAGTCGACTGAGATGGAGGAGCTCTTATCGAAGCTGAAGGACGCGGACGAGGCCGACGAGGGAGACGACGATGATGAGGCGGGAGGAGATGAAAGTGAAGAGTGGACGAGCGGCGATGCCCTTGGAAAGTTACTGGCCTTTATCAAGCAGGTACGTCGCGTCTTGCATTCAATCACTCATGTTAACCCAAGGCGCAGGTTCGCGCATCTCCCCAGGCGCGCGAATACTTCAAGAAATGCTGTGTCTTGACGGGGACGGACATCCTCGAGCTGCATCTCTGGGTGCGTACGCGTTGGGCGTCGTTGGCCCATTGCGTCGAGCGGGCTTTCATCGTTCGCAAGGTGTGTCTTTTATTTGTCTTCCTTTTGCGTTGCGGGCGTTAACTTTTACATAGGCCGTCGACACGTTCATCAATACCGCCGACGACAGCGACGAAGTACCTCCGCTTAGGAATAAAGAGTACGCCATGTACCGCCTCAGCAAGTCGGACTGGGAGAAGCTGAGAATCCTCCTCGAGGTCCTCGGTGTACGCAACACATATCCCCACATGTAGTTTACTTATAAATATACAGGAATTTGCAAATGTAACGCAAAGTTTCTCGAGCGAGCGCCTGCCGACGGTGTACCGGATCATCCCCACTCTCGAGTTTCTGATGAAGCGTCTCGAGCTCATGTCGGAGAACGCGCGTTATTCAGAGATCAGTGAGCCATTGGACGAGGCGGTGAAAAACTTGCAAAAGTGGTATCATCGTGTCGAGTCAACGTCCCTCGCGTACTTCGCGTGTATGAGTACGTCTCTTGCTCTCCTCCTGGTCTCATCATCGCTGACTATTCAGTTCTTGACCCTACGATCAAGGATCAATACTTTCAGTCTCAATGGAGCACTGAACAAATGCGCAAGGCGATGAAGCGGTTTGAGAAAGAGGTGAGTTTACTCCTCGTGCCTCGTCTTCATTCTAACCCAGTACAGTTTGACAAGTATCGCGCGGCCGAGTTGTCCTCGGACGTGCCCGAGCCTGAGCCCGAGGCGAACACACCGGCCCCGCTCCACCGCTACGGAAGTACGTTCCTGCTCGATGCTGTCAAGGCATCCCAGGCGTCGAGGAAGACCAAATCCGGGCCTCGCGATGAGCTCAAGACATACCTTGGCGCGCCGCTCGAGGCGCCGACTATCAACGTCCTTCACTACTGGGGGGTACGTGCGCCGTTATTCTTTAAGCCGTCCATTGACTCGCTCCACAAGCACAACACTACTTATTCGACACTTCGACGCATGGCCCGCGACTATCTCCCGATCCAGGGATCGTCCACAGCGGCGGAACGCGCATTTTCTGGTGGTAGTCGCACTGGGACCAAGCTCCGAAACAGGCTGAAGATCGAGCTGTTTGAGGGGCTGCAGTTATTGAAGAGCGGGTACCGTAATGGTCATCTCAGTGCGCGCGTTGGCGCATCCAAGCATCTCAGTGTGCTGATGGCGGAGCTCAATGCGTCGGGGCTGGGCTGGGATGATTTGTTGACGATGGAGGCAGAGGACGAGGACTCTGATGTTGAAATCTTGTAGTTAATTTTGTCCTTTTCCAATATGCGCGCGTTGGCTGAAAAAAAAAAATGGTTCAGAGGTTCGAACGGGTTCGGACCCCTGAACCGAACCGGGTTCAGCCGAACCGAGGTTCAGCGTTCAGGTTCAGCGGATTTCAGTTTTTGAACTGAACCTGGGGTCCAGGTTCAGCCAAAATGGGCCAAAAACCGGACCGAACCGGACTTGCCCATCTCTAGTCCCGATGATGCACCGCAATGGTTCCAGGACGCGTACCGGCAGCTCCAGATCACCGACCTGGGCCCACACTTTGTGGTCGCTGTGAATGCCTGGATGCGGATGGAGATAGCTTCGAAGTTCGAAGAAGGGGATTCGCTGCCGAAGAAGGGACGTCCATCAGCCCTTGCGAGCTGGCTGCGCAATGTCTCTGCGGAGCCTCCGTCCGTCACCCCGAAAACATTTGGGAAGACCTTCACTACCTGGTGGAATGGCATGCAGCCATCGTGGCGAACAAAGAACCCTGACGGGTCTTGGAGAGTTGACGGAGAGTATGGGGAGCAGGGTCGCGAATGGCATCTATTGTTTGCCTGGGGTTCGGGCGGGGTCGTCGCTGTCTTATGTGGGCTTTACCTGTGGGGACGAGAGGTCCAGGCAGACGCAGCTCAGCGTCCCGCTTGGTTGGAGGTTGTTATAGATGCAGGATGGATGCTCGAGGGAATGGCGGCGTACTACGAAAAATTCAAGAAAAAGTGGTCGTATACTGTACATAAGTCTCACTAGCCTGTTTGCATGCTGAATGTCTACATCTGCCTTGTACTGTACGAGTATTGTGCGGAGATGCGGGATTGGGACGTCTGACATGGCAAGGCTCGACCGCACCTTCTCCAAGCGCACATTCATAGCGAGATGACTACATCCAGAAAATACATGCACATTCTACGACGACAGCGACAGGACTAGTAAAAATGGATATACAGAGAAACCACAGGTTCACGAACTTGACGGAGGGTGAGAGGTGCCGCTACTGTGCCGGCGGGCTCGTGCTTCCTCGCGTTTTTGCCGACGCTCCAAATATTCCTTGTATGCGTGCGGCCCGTACTGCTCGATATAGATCTTGGCACGCCGTCGGGCCTCACTGGCGGTTAGGGCCTCTCGATTCCTGCAAAGAGCATCAAGGAGCAGAACGAGACATGGAAAACGACATGCCTTTCACGATAGCGTGCCCGAGCTTGGCGACATCGTTCTGCAACGACCTGTTGGACGGCGGGATGCAGTTGTTTGAGTTCGGCGCGTTTACTGGTAGGGATTATGGGTTTGAAAAGCAGCCACCAATAGCTACTCACCGTGCCATCCGAAGCCGTGCCTGTTCATTGCGAGCGAGATGCCGTTGTAAACTGTGGAGCAGTAAGCAAGGTCTTGTTCCTACGTTCTGCCCTGGCTCTCACAAAGACGGAGCAGAAGATCAGAAGAGGATCAGTAAAGGCTGACACCGCTGTCTACTGGGGAAGAAGCAGCGCATGAAGCTCTGGGCGCAGTGCCGATGGGTTGCGAGGAAGAACCCAAATGACGGCTGCCCAGACGAAGCAACAACGGAGGCTAGCCCACAAAACGGCAGACGTGAGCTCCTTCCCGAATCCATAGTACCCGTCAGCCGAGTCACCGTTAGGACTGTGGCAACGTCATAGACAGAGGTGGCGCGCTTGAGGCAGATGGATATCCAAGACGGCACGGAAGGGTGGTCCGAGAGAGGCCGGCGGTGGAACGGAATGCAGGGACACTGGCATGCGTGTATGTATGTAAACCAAAAAGGTGACACGCTGAGTGGAAGTGGGCACTTGATCAAAGTAAACGAAGGCAGTGAGGACATCGAGAGTCACGCGAGAAGGCTCAGAAGGGTGCGGTTGAAGCAACAGATATGAACAGCACTTCAGTTGTTCGCGTATATCAACATAGCGGAGACTGGCATCGGCTCGAGAGTTCATGATGATTCATCGAGAGCTCACGCAATCGTGAAACAAGGATCAGAGCCATCTTGGATAATCTAGAGGCAGTCTGTTGTCTTGCAGGAACGGTGGGGGAAGAGTATCCCATTAGAAGCAACGAGTTACGGCGGGATGCAGTTGAAGATTCGGAGGCTTAGCCTGTATCAACTTGAAGGTTCATCAATACAAGGGATGGCTGCGCTCCGCTCCGCCCTAGGACTTGGGAGACCACACACACTCCTTAATCTGTACACTCAGGTAGGATCCCACATTTTGAATACAGCGAGAGAAAGACTCAGAAAGATTAAGTGAAAGAATAATCAAGATGGCATATGGAATAGCTGTAAGGCATAATACTCGTCAGTCAGTATCATTGCCAGGCCGTGTGCCAGTGTAGGAGTAGATTAGATGAACATCGAAAGGTGTTGCAAAATTTGCGAGAAAAAAAAAATTTTGCAAGAAAGGAGGATTGCGAATCAATTGAGCGATGTACAGAGAGGGAAATAAGGGAATCAACTGTCTCTGGACGACTATATACAATTGGCCAAAAAGACGACTCGTGTCTAGCGGAGAGCGACGATAGCGTGAATGTAAGCAAACGATCAAACCATCTACACGGGAGCCTGCATCCCGTACCTCGAGCGTGTACCTGCTTTGGGCCCAAACGCGTTGTCTCGTGAGTCGTCGAGAAGCCCTTTGACATATGACATTGATAAGCTAGAGAGAAATCGTGCAACAGGAACACACACCTAGAGAGTCGTCGCCTGGAATTCGAGAAATCGGTCCACACATGAATGGAGGACGAACTACGATGTTGCAGCGCCGATAATTATCTACCGGCACTTGGCCTCCGCCCTCGTCCTCGTCTTTGCGCTCTCCATGGCGAGATCGCCCTCAGCGTGTGTGAAGTGTGTGAGTTCGTGCAGACCATGCGAGAGCGGGACTCGGCCGAACTTGGTGGGTCGGACGTGGAGGGTGGGAGAGAGCGCGCGCGACGACGGTCTCATCCTTGTCGATTCGGGTCATCAGTGAACGGATTTACTGGCATGCAGAATGGAATACACACCTCGAGACCGCCACTCTTTCTCGTGTGCACCGTGAGTCCGTCGCATTCATAATTCGGAGGATAGATGGTCCATGTTACGCGATTGGAGATGACGCGGCAGGTGCGAGTCTGGCGGCGGAAACGGGAGACCCACTGCTATTCATCGACGCGTTTCTGTGGCCAGAAGTCAGTGAATTGTCAATGTAATCGTGGCCCATTGACCTGGACCGAGCTAAACCGCCCCACATTCTTCAGCGCCTGGTGCTTCCGCTGTGCCGGTACCCTCGTTTTACATTCGTGATATAGGAAGGTCGTTCCCGACATCGACGCACGGACTGGACTGTGTCGTCGCCCGAGATATCTCTTGAATTGCCTCCGGTATGTCCCGTTTGCTGACCGGGTCGCGTATTGCGCTGAGTTTCTGTATCTACATGGGATGAGCTGAGCATCGTCGCGATGGGAATACGCACCTAGAGTCGTAGCACCATTCTTCCGTCCAGCACCCCTTATTGCTCGTGTTCGCTCGTCGGACGGAGGGCCACATATGCACTCGAACTGGACAGGGATTCACAGTGCTATTGTGGACATGGAGGTTGCAATTCCGGGAGATGCAGCGACTGATATGTGCACGGAAATGAATTTTAAGAGAATTTAACCTGCGAACGATTGAGATCAGTGGCGAAAACACACGGGAGCAACAGACGCACCTATGTAGCCCTGCGCATCTCCGAGTCCGCCCAGCCACGTCGCCGAGTCCACCCGCCGCTCCCACCCATCCCTGTCTATGTGCGTGCTCGTCCACGGGCTTGGGAAGTTGCTGAAAGGGCCAGAGCTTGAAGGCATTGACTCGAAATCGGGCTTGAAGCGACCACTGGTTTGGCTTGAGCTTGTAGGCTGCTTGTAGGTGGGGCGTGCATCGCTTGCATGAGGTTGAGGTGAGGAGGGCAGAGAACTGTGCGGGCGACGTGGCAGAGACTATGAGGGCGAGAGGAAAAGACACAAAGGCGGAGTGAGGGCGGCGTAAACCAGCTCGAAACGGCTAGCCGCAGTTAGCCGCTAAGTAGCCGACGGCGACCGATGGCATGAGAAAAAGAAGCTCGTGTCACGTCACAATAGTCGTACAACTTGGAGGATTTTGAGACGGATAGCTGGAGTCTGGGGCTGCAAATGAGCAGATGGAAGCAAGAATGTCTCCCCAATGTCGTCGTCATGGAAGCAGGGAAATTTGCTTAGATTTGTGCTTCGTGAGAGAAAGAAGTTCTGTTTAGAATGACAGGTCTGATAAGGTGTGATGCGAGAGACGCTATTAAGAGAAGGAGTATCATGCACCCAAACCACGGGGCATCGAGATCGAAGCTGGTCATGGAAGAGAGGTATCGTTGGTCAAGGAAAAATCTGATAGTCAAGGCATGAGGCTGCGCAGATCTCGAATTGGCGGAAGCATATTCATTGGAACTGCCGACTCAGAGGTAAGATGGCTTGAAATATCTGGACACGAAGGTCTAGTTAAGAGAGTGATGCTGGGAAAGTCGGCGAGTGGACTTAGGGCAGCATGGAACAGTATCAGACAAACAACGCAAGTCTAGCTGCGGCGGGACGTCGTCGTGGCGTTGAAACAGCAACGAGAGCGCTGAGATCGAATGGAGAAAGCAGAAATATGCGGAGCAGTGTCGTTAAGGACCCGAGAAACGTCTCGGGGCAGAAGAAAGGCGCGAGCAAAGTACTTGGGGGGTGCACACAAGGCCTCGCATTGGGCGCAACCAAGAGCCAACCAGAGGCAGCGAGGTAGAAAATAAAGCAACTGGTAAACACATGAGTGTCGATGTGCGTCAAGTGCCGCGCCGTTAAGTCAAACATAACACCGGTATAATGGAGCGCAAGAGAGTCGCGTCGACTGCGAACAGCTCAGATAGCGCCAGTGGCGAAAGGTATGGACAGATGCTAAGGAGAATGAATACTCTCGAGCGGATCGAGCGCAGAGCACAGCGGGTACGTCAAATGCACGAATGAATGGTAAGTTCCTAGCTGACGAGAGCACAATGAAGGGATTCCTCAACGTATATCGACACAGTGGCGACCTAGCAGCGACTAAGCACATCAAACATGGTGCTTTCGAGGAGAAGAAGTCAAGCGGCGGGTGGGTAAATTGAGCGTGGGTTCCACAAGTGGCTTGAACATTCCAGTGTGGTTGTGGACAGCTGAGTTACGCGGTAATCGCAGCAGTAATGAATGTTAGCGGCAGGAAAGTGCACGACTTATCAGGGAGATAGTGGATATCGATAAATCTGAACGAGTTTGCGGCTATACCACGGCAAACGAGCAGAAAGGAGAAGGTCCTCGAACGAGGATCGTTACAGGGGAGGGGTATTGCGTCCGGGAAGGCAAGAGCAGTAGTGGGAACAACGCTCAGTTGTGCTCCTCTAAAGGGCGGAGAGAGCTCATGCACACGAAGATGAGCGGATGAGCTTCGAGAGAGCTTATGTACCAGCCCGGATGCAGGAGACGACCAGGATACCGTGGACCTGCACGATGACACCGACACGGCGTATCTTGACGTGCCAAGGCCACAGAGCTCCATTGTGCCATCGAATGGTTGACCTTGGAACCGAAAGCAGCGTGCATTGGGGCATCATGATGACACTCGCAGAGACGAGTATCTACAGACCAAGCACCCAGAGAGTAACCCAAGTACCAAGTGACACGAACATGAAGGTGCTGTAGACGGTATTCCTCGACGCGCTAACCCAGGCACGATTGGGACCTACACAAAGGCGGGTATGATTCCGTATGAATGAGTCAAGCACGAGAGTAGTGCAGCGGAGCTGGGCAACGGAGAGACTGTACACATATTCGTTGAACGGCTAACACAGGCGCGCTTGGAGGCGGGTATCGGTGAGCCAAGCACTGAAATCGTGCATTGGGGCTGAGCAGGGAGGAGACCGTGCACGTATACCTTGACACGCTAATGCAGGCGCGATTTTAACCACGCATGGAGGTGGGTATCGGGGGGAGAAAAACTCAATCGATGAGAAGGACAGGTACTTCGGAGGTGGATCGAGGCAAGTTTCGTGGGACTACGCGACACGAAGGTCAGTAGTGACTTAACAGGAGTCGCACGAGGACGAGTTTCGGGAGTCAAAAATAGCCAACAGAGCTGTATCTGGATACAGCGGACTCGCACCGAGATGTATCGGTCGCTAGTGAGCGAATCACGGCAAAGGAAAGACACAGGGAAGTCAGGAGGTGCATCAGGACAGAGAGTTTCGGCACAGAGGCCAGCACCGGATGGAAAAGCACGACTGTATCGAGGTACGATGAATAAGCAAGGTGGCGCACGAACGCGGGTGTAGAGAACTATCGGGAGAGATTCGCGTGCGAACATGGGCACAGACGAATATCGAGAAGGAGTCTTACACGAACGCAGGTGCAGAGGACTATCGGGGAAATACAAATGCGCAGAGGAGTATCGAGAAAGAGTTCTAGACAAAGGTGGGTGCAGCGGACTATCGGAAAAGACTCATGCACGAACGTGGATGCAGAGGAGTATCAAGAACTAGTCATGCACGAATGTGGGTGTGATGGCCATCGGAAAAGACTCGTGCGCAAACGGAGGTGCAGCGGAGTATCGGGAGTCGTACAAGGGCTCATGCGCGAACGCAGGCGCAGCGGAGCATCGAGAAAACGCCGTACACGAGCGCAGGTGTAGAGGACGATCGGCAAATACGCGAGCGTAGGCGCGGAATCATAGCGGGAAGGGTCGTGCACGAACACAGGCGCAGAGGACCATCGGAAAGACTCGTACGCGAACGCAGGCGCAGCGGAGTATCGGGGACTCATGCACACTCAACACTGGTGCAGAGGAGTATCAAATCAAAGCAAGGGTGCCGACAGCGCGGGATTCCTCGAAGCAGAGCATCCATAGTCGCCGCTGTAACATCGGGGGACAGAGAGGCTTTGGAGGGAGGCAGAAGTGTGATGGAGGACAAGCACGATGCGCGGAATCAAGCCGGATTGAGAGTGTGATTTAACACGCAACATAGATTCGATAGAATGATGTGTCCGCGAGATGTTGGTGAAATCCACAACGTCGTGGTGGCGAAGTGGGGCGAACGGATAGTGTTGAGAGCGGACTTGAGAAGGATAACAATGGTGAGAGACGCCTTGAGCATGCGTCGAGATGAGACGACGCCGTGAGAGGCGTGGGTCGGGGTGGGATAACGCCATGAGAGGCGTGGGTCGGGGATTTGGATGGGTGAAGCAAGGCATTGGTGTCGGGTGTTGTCAGGGTTATAAATGGTGCGGTGGTTGACTGTAGTCAGCGGAAGCGGGTGGATATTGGAGCTGCTTGGACGACGTTCCGTGGCGTGTGGACTCGATGAGGTCGGAAGGTTGATGACGTGGCACTCAGGAATTGCGGGTATTGGGATTGGAGATGCAGGTCTTGATGAGGGCAATAGAAGAAGGCGACAGAGCATAACAGACTCGTAGGAAGACGAGTATCGGGGGCCAAGCACCATAAAGTGCATCGGGGCCCAGCAGACTCGTGCTGAGACGAGTATCGGAGGGGTTGCGGAAGAGAGTGGAGCCTGACATGAAGTCTAGGCGTCTGACGCGGAGTCAAGACAGAGGAAATGACTCGACACGGAGTCAGAATCATGGCAAGGCGAGGGACTTGAGCCAAGATTGTCGGCAGGGAGTCATGGGTATTAAAAGTGGCAGAAAGGAAGGGTGGATGTGGAAGTCTTGATGGAGAAGAATCAGATGCGAAAGCCCATGGCGCGCGAGGAAGCGCGAGAGCTTGCGGACGAGCGGCCAGGTCATCGTGGCGGCGTGAGACAAGAAGCGCGCACCGCCACGCATCACTTGTCACAAGACATCAGACTGTGCTCACACGCTCGCACAGTCTTCCATAGGCAGGGGGTGAAAAAAAAGGAGAACTCACAGAAAGTTGTACTCAAACCTCTTCTTCACGGTACGAGTGGGGGAATGAGGCACGGACATGGGGGGGGAGAAGAAATGAGCAAACGGCGTCACAACGCATGTGGATCTCAATCATTATGATGATGTTGTGATTGATATCCATGCAATTCAGTCTTCTGTTCGTAGAATTGAGAAAGGCATGTAGACTGATTTTCAGCCAGATGAAATTGCTGCTACTATATACCATGAGTTCACCCAGCACGGTTGCCGCCTCCCATCAAACACGCTCGTACACCATCGATGAATTCGGGTATGCATGTAGCACCGTGTCCGCCGGCGATTGAACATACTACGGAGCTTCATCAGCGAAACATTTAGGGCGAGAGGGTATGAAAGAGCAGGAACGGACCGCATAGTTAACAAAAGCGAATAGCCTTGTCCCTGGCTGTCGTGCCTGTGTGCACGCACATCGTTAGGCGGCCGATGCTCTGAAACGACAGCATGCAGACCATGAATGCTGCATTTAAATCAAGCACGCACCATCGACCCCGCATCCACTGCCACTTCGTCCGTGAGACATGAGTATCCGTAGCCTGACTTGCAGAATCCGGGACGGCTACGCTCAGTTGCAAACAGTGTTGCCCAGGAGACGGGTTGAAGTAGCAGGTGCAGGTGGTCCTTGTGTGCGAGTTGAGGAGCGACATGGTGGGCGAGAGTGCATACATGTACATGTCCGTCGGCGAAGCACAGTGTCAGCCAAAATGCCAGTGGGTGTTTCTGCGAGATCCTCAGGATGGAGGGAGGTAGAGGTAGCCAAAGCAGCGCGGCATGAGCCCACGCTGGCGGTAGAGGGTGGAGCTGGTGGTGGACGAAGAGTGCGAGTAAAGAAAAAAAAGCATGACATTGCGCAATGACACGGGCTGATTTTTCAGGACGGAAAACCACCTAATGCGGAAAAAAGCCTGCCGCATTCCTAAAAATGCGTCGCTGCAACTAGCAACTCCGAGAATGGAACCCAGGCGGAGGCGGACGCCAATTGTAGGGAGAAAGAAAAAAAAAAAGCAAAAAACCGTGAGGATTCGAACCCAGGACCAAGGGTACGAACAGAGAAACAAAGAATCATAGGCCATACCATTGAGCAAGGAATTTATTGGTTGGTATCAATACCGGAGGGTAGCGGGGTCGATGGTGATCCAAGCCCGGGCGCCGGCTGGGCAGAGGGCTACAGGCCCCGATTTGATTTTGGCATTATTGCCCGTAGATTTTAGGGTCGAAATCGGCCATTTTGCGAACGCCCAATTGTAGGGAGAAGAAAAAAAAGCAAAAGACCATTAGCATTCGAACGCACGACCAAACAAAGAAACGAAGAGTCATAGACCATACCCTTGAGCAAGGAACTCATTGGTTGGTACTAATACGGGAGTAGTAAGGTCAATGGTGATCCAAGCCTGGGCGCAGGTGCCAGCAGGGCAGAGGGCTACAGGCCCCGATTTTGGTGTTGTTACCCGAAGATTTTTACGGTCGAAATGGGCCATTTTTACCCCCCAGACGTAGAAAATTAGCCAAATCCTTACCCTAAATCAGCTCAGGCATGTGGCAAAAACAAATTTTGCTGGCGTCACAGTAACACCCTGACGCTGTAAATTTCTTCAAACCACTCTCTTTTTGGCAAGTGTTGCTCCAAAACGCAGTGATTCGACAAGAAATGCTCCATTTGATCAAGTTCCGGGGACTCAGGGCGACTGATTGATCCCAAAGATGCCCCGATTGGCCGAAAATTTCCCAATTGTTACCCAGTCGGGGGGTGGGGCGGTTGTCCGGGGCGGAGACATCCCCACTAGGTATGTGACGCTGGTTTCTGGAGGTGACCAGGCAGCGTTACGCTGAAATACTTTTTTTTACAGAGTGACATGGGAGTGACGACGAGTACGACCCATTTTTGGTTACCGGTGAAGCGCTGAGCAATCAACGCCATCAACTTTGGCGCCCATCACTGGGTTTGCTACGCGTTAGCCGAATGGCTACGTTCGTGGACGAACAGTGCTGGTCCGTTGGCTGGTTCCGTGGTTTGTATAGTACGGGTTAGGGCTACGGCTCTTTTTCTAGGAGGGCGCGGATTGGGGTACCGATTCTGACCCAGCGGCCATAGATAGCGGAGGATTAAGATGCACGAATAAACCGTCTACCCTGTAGTGGGATCCCTCAATGATCTGGCTAAAGCTGTAGTCGCAAGGGAGGAGCTTCGATCGACTCCAGACGGTGTGGATGATGCTCAGCCTCAGCCTGAAGCTTGTTTGTTTCTGTTCTTTTCTTTTTCGTCTTGGTGGGAAGTATGTCTCGTTCATTCACATTCATTCTGCTGGCCACGGTACCGTCACTGGAACAACCAAACAAATACAACAATCCTAGGTTCTAAGAATGCCCAAAGATACCCAACGGCTGGTAGGGCTCCTCGAGGTACTTGATCTCGTCCTCGGTGAGCTGCACGTCGATCGCGCCTAGTACAAACAGGTTGAGCAAGAGTAGAGTTCCCAGAGAGTAGAGACGGTGGAGGAGAGGAGAGGAGAAGAGGAGAGAGGACGCACGTGTAATATCGCGAAGGTTATCCAGCGAGGTGGTACCGACGATGGGCGCGGATACACCTGTGTTCGAGTGAGTGCCAGTCTGAGGTGGGCTGAGCAAAGTAGGCAGAGGACCGACCTGATTTGCTTAGGACCCACGCGACGCTAACTTGAGCCATGCTAATCCCTCGTTTATTCGCGATTTCCTCGACACTGGGGAGTTTTTTTTTTTTTCAGGAAGAGCACGGGTATATATGGGCATTAAATAAGTACCGTTCAACAATCTGCTGGTTCGCAGCCGACTTGGTGTAGAGGTTGGCTTTGAATCTAGATTTTTTTTGATGATTGGGAGGGCAGATTGAGAAAATCTAAACACGCACGCGTCTTTCTCGCTGCGTCTGGTTTGCTGGGAGAGCGGGCGAGGGTGGACCAGGGGATGGAGCCGACGTCAAAGTGCTAGGGCAATCAGAGGGGTTTTACGAATGGAAGCAGTGAGGAGGTACCTTGAGTGTAGGGAACATCTCCCGTTCCTCTTCGCGATAGACCAGGCAGTATTGGTTCTGCATGGAGATGAACGGGGTGAGGTTGTGGTTGATGGCGTAGTCTGCAACAAAAGATTCAGTCAAGACAAGACGATAGGTGTGAGGGGGGGGGGGGCGTACTTTGCATGGCGGCGACTGCGGGTGGTGCATGAGATTAGAAATGGATTGAGTGAAGGGAGGAGGGAGAACGTACACTGGTAGGCGTAGCACGAAGACATGCCGATATAGCGCACGTATCCCCTCTAAACAAATATTTTTACTTAAGAAATTTAAATTAATATTTTAATTAATTTAAATTTCTTAGAAAAAACAAAAGTTGCTTTGACGACGTCGTGGAGGGCTTGCATCTAAGCTTGATGAGCCAATCCCGGAGAGAGGCATGCGTGAACCAACCGTTTCCTCGATGGGCGTGTTGTAGTCGAAGCGGTGGCCTTCAAGGTTGTAGCTCAGTGGTAAGTAGAGAAGGTCGAGCGTACATTGAAGCAAGTCGATGTACTCTAGGTCGAGTCGACCCAAACTAGCCTTGACGGAGTCGAATATGTGCTGAGAAAGCACGTCAGCAAAGGAGCAAGAAAGTCACAAAAGAAAAAACCTTGCGACTGAGTCCGTACTGATTTGTATATCCCATCTGGTCCCGGACCAGATCGGAGACTCCATACATGCTCTCCGTCGGTTCGCGCGAGACCACGCCGCAGAGCTTGGTCATGATGACGATCTCCTCGCGTGGAAGGGCGAGTTTCTTGACGGCGCGGCCTAGGATGACCTCGGACTCGCCGTTGGAATATCCCTAGACGAAATCAGCGAATTTGGAAGAGTAGGGACGCAAGAAACGACAAACGTCAGCGGTGTCGAAGGCGTTGATTCCGAGGTCATACCTGCAAAGAAGGACATGAGGGCAACGTCGGGACAAATGATAGCAGCGTACGCTTCCTTGATGTGCTTCAGAGCCTCTTCCTCGCCGAGCACCCAGCCTCCGTTCCAGGTGGGGTTTCCGTAGGTCATGCACCCCAGGATAATCTGGCTGATCTTCAGACCCGAGTTGCCCAAGCGTACTGGTGAGTGAGTCGGCGTGCACAGAGTGAAGACCAGCTCGTACCATATTTCATGTTCTTCGGGGTGGTGGGCATGGTGGGCAGGAACTTGGGTGGATGCGACTTTCCAAAGCCTTTTAAGGCTTTCCCGCTGCTTCTCATTCATTCTTCGGCGGACGACGCCTGCATCGGCAGCGGTTCCGTCCCGGGCGGGTGGTGTCCACAGGCCTGCGTCAGCATGGTGGTCGGAAGCAATGAGTGATGTCACAGCGGTCACCTGACAGTCACATCAAGCCGAGATCACACCACAAACAACCAACAACACCATTTTCGCTTTTGATCTCAGGCTCGACCCTCACCATTGGTCCATACTGCAGTGCTACCGGCTTCCGCTCAGGCGTATCTCCGTAATCCTAGGAGAGGATGTTCTCCGTGCGTTTACTGGCCTTCCCTCTCCATCTCATCGACGGGCCGTCGACGGCAGCTGCTCAGGATAGGACGAGCGCTACAAGCCGCGACGTGATGGATCTCTGCGCACTACGGCTTGCTTCCCCCAGAATCGAGACACCTTCCCTGCTGAGGCGCGGCGAGCTATCATGTTAACTCCGATCTCCCTCTCAGGCTCAGCCTCAACTCAGCCTCGCAAGTACGTCTCCCGCAGCTTCCACGAACACAGCTCTGACGGTTCTGCGGCGCCATAGCCCCGTGAGATGCCACCCCGCATTTCGCACCAAGCGGGGATGTAAGCTCTGGTCCAATCCCCATCCCTTGCCGACACACCTTCCCTTGGGCCTTCGCGTATTCCTGGCATGTCGGCGCCGGTGACTATCATTGACGATTCCCTCATAAGAGGCACCTTTGTGGATTGTTACAATCTTTGCAACAGAACTATCTACCATATACCAAACAAAACAACCTTCGACAACCCGAGAGAAACTGAAATATCTACTTTGCTCGCCCCAACGCGAAAGATCAATACAGCAACTGGGCAGGCGACCTGTCGTCAAAACCGTCAGTCCTGCCGACGAACCCACGAATTCGCATAAACCATACCTGCGCTCAACACCCTAATATTCCGAAGAGATTAGCATAACTGGCCGCAGTAATCGATCGTCGTCCGACGCACCTGCTCGTCCCACGCGATCTCCGCAATCAACTCCGTAAGGCCGAACGACAGGATCACCTCAATCTCAAGGGAATAATATGTTCCTCTTGAGCCCGTCCGCTCCGGGGGACGAATTCGGGAGGTGTCCGCTTCTACTGTGCACAGCACTCGATAGTTGGCTAGAGAAACATCGAGTCAGATGGTGGGTTCAATGCGTTTTGAATTAGGAAACTTCCACGTACGACGCTCGACGTCCATCCAGTAGGGGTCCCTGCTGGGCCCTTGATACGCGAGAATTGGGATTTTCGCGCGTTGGAGGGCCTTGAGATCGCTGCGCAGGGTGACGTATTTCTTCCGGAACTGCGTCATTTCAGAGACGCGCGTGTTCTAGAAGGTGTCAATGCTTCAATGCTTTGAGGAGACACCGGACAAGTACCTTCATCAATATCGGGGAGAAGATCTCGTGTAGAACCTTTTCGCCAGATACGGCATTCTTGGTCAACCTCGACCGTAGCTGGTGTTGTTTGTCGTGCGGATCGTACGGCATGGCGCATTCGATGCCAAACGTCTCTCGCGCGACTCTCGCTGTGACGAAGTGGTCGAGCGAGAAGGACACAGCACCGTCTGCTACCGCCTTGTTCCTAACAGGGGGAATCAGTCGGAGGTCTGGTGAAGAAAGAAAGAGAGGTGAAAGCGTACACGTGCGAATCTGGCCGTGAAACCTCGAGGTTCCTCCGGCGGGACAGCTCTCGCTGAAGCTCAGAAAACAGCCAATGGCTAGCTCCGAAGCCTCCCACGAGCAGCACTGACTGTCGGGAGTGTTTTAGCCTCGGGAAACCCAGTGTAACAAAGTCGCGGCATACCGAGATCGCAACGTCCGAGGTTTCACAGATGTTGGCGATGGCCTGTGCTATCTCGTCGAAAGAAGGCTGGAAGAACCCAGCAACAATGCTTCTGTGGAACACGATGAGAGGGAGAGAGGAAATACCAGACCAGGCTGGGGAAATGGAAGCTCACGGCGCGAGTTTCAACTGCCCATTGCTGATGTTCAGAGTCGAATTATTGTCGCTTGAACGTCCGAATTTGATGTAGGACCACATATCTGTTGTGCGAAATCGCAGTTTCGTGGACTTGTCGAAACATTGTGCGATGTGGTCGACGTCGTGAGCGAATTTGGACCCGCTGAGGTGTTCTGCAAAGGAGGTAGGTTGTTAGCGAGGGACAAAAGCGCAGCGCACTAATGCTCACGTCGCAGAAACGCGTGCGCTCGTCGCGTTACGAATACAGCTCCGGAGGACATCAAGCCTGGTGTTGGATGTCGGCGAAATCAATCCCCTGAGAGGATAAAAAAAACGCACATCGCGGCGCCGCAATTTCTTCATATTTCCCGTCATTGGACCTGTGGTATGCAGTGATATCAACTGTCCCCCCGCCGGCGTCGACAATGATAACACCCTTCCCGGTCTGCGGCGCCGTCAGGTATGTATGTATACCAATCAATCGATTCAGTGCCAATGCTCACCCGCAACGGGTCTGTCGCCAGCCCATTGTTGATGCAATAGTTCAAGCTCGCCTCGCCCTCGGTGATGAAACGAATCCGTCGATGGCCCTCGAACAGGTTGGGTACCATTCCCCCTGCGACAGCAGCTGCACGCATGGATTGTTGCTGCACGCCGCCCCAGCCGTTGGGGTGTGTCAGCACGATCTCCATTTCCCCCTCGAGAGCTATCCATAGCTGGCTCCCCTGTGCGTGGTATGTCGTGATGTATGCTTTCGCGCAGGTGTAGAGGTACCGGTAGAAGTCTGCGAATACCTCCACGACCTTTTTGTGCGGCGGTAAAGGAGGGATGTCGTTTAGCTTGGCGGCGTTTGGACGTAGATGTAGCTTGAACCTTGTGGTTTGGGTTGGGTTAATTAAAGGGGTGCGTTGTGTGCGGGCTAAGGACGCACCATTCAGCCTTTTTCCATTTCTCTTTGGCAGCCAGCTCCTCGACTTCCTCGAGGACCGCTTCGGCTCCACACGCCCTGGCCTTGCCGGTTCTGTCATACCACACTATCGATGGTACTTTAGAGTCTGCTCCACTGTGTTCGTGGGCTTCGAATCTATTGGCCGCAGGGAGATAAGCGATCCGCGGGGATCGATTGGACGGCCTTACTGTGTAACGGGACGGATTTGGGGGACGATTCCGGGTTCCAGGAGGCTAAAGAGTCGCGTATAAGACACGTTGTGCCAATATCCCGGGGGTGTGTGTGTCGTCAACTCACGCGTAGGAGAGACCTGAAAACGTGGTGCCGACGTCAATTCCCAGCACGAGCTTGGGGCCTGGGCCACCGTAAGGTTGTTTTCCTGGTCCATCCATATCCATCGAGGGAAGAGAGTGAGAGGTGAGCGTGGACGACGGGGGTGGGTGCTAGCTATTTGGACACCTCCCCTACCACAGCAGCGGGGGAAGAGCGTGGGACGAGAATAGCTTGAGGGTAGGGGTTATTGAATTGCATCTCGGGCCTGGCGTTTTTTCGACAGATTGGCGCCGCGGCGGATACAGAGCGTACCGTCTTTCTGTATCCGAGCCAGGTGACGCGGGGTAGACGTGGGCAACCAATGAGGGGCTGCTAGTGGCGTTCTGGGAAATGCTCCGTCCGGCTCTTTAAGCGCCCAGTGCCAGTGGCGTTTTCGGCCCCATCGGATATAGGGTGTCGTGAGAGAGATGCGTTAGTGCGGAGACACGCGGTGGACAGGTGTCACGGTGCCATAAGCGGTGTGGATAGAAATCGCTATGGGGTTTTGTGCACTGCCCTCACTCTCGCTCTCAACCCGAAGATGAATCTCCCATGGCGAAAGACGAAGCACCATGAGATTCCTGGACGAGGAGGATACGGGCAAGACATCATATCACGGCCAGCCTCCGCGGCCCCAACGACAATGACGCGCCACGCGTCAGCGCAGGAGGCCGTCACTGTCCGTCGTCGGGTGGACTCTGCGGGGCGGCCGGACGATGGACGACGGAGCCCGTACGGCGTTGTAGCCCCTCGAGGAGGATACGACGACGAGGCGGCGGCGGAATACGCAAAGCTCCAACGACGAGCAGCGCCAACACCGTCCCCTTTCCAGCCCATACCAGAGCGGCAGCCATTCGGAATCGTGCCAAACGACATATCGCTGGGCGATGTTCGTCGGATGATGGAGGGTCTGGGCGAGGAGGTCTTTCAAATTGCGGCAGCGCTCTCTGAACACCCTGTGCGAGGACGTTCGGGCCACTCGAGACGCAACAGCACCCAGCAGCGCGTCGACGTGGATCTGAGCAACAGCTTGATTCCCGCCATTGGCAGCGACCTCGTCAGTCTGTTATCCGCGAGTGGCGATTCTCGCCCGCCTGCCCCGATTTTGCTGCAAATTGCGATACAGGCCGCTGTCGCGCAGTGGGGATACTGGAAGATAAAAGCTTGGGCTCCGGTGGCGAAACAGAGCGAGGTGCTGGAGCCGTTTATGACGCGGTTGTATGCCGATATACAAGACGCTGGTGCGTTATACATTCTCAGCGGACGAGTTTGATTGCTGAAATCCGTTTGAGAAAATCCTCGGGACGCTGCACGCTGGAGAGCCATGACACGCCGGCAGCTCGGGAAGCGCGTTTCTGCAACGGAGGTTAGGGCCGCGCTAGTGCAAAAAATCGTAGACGTGCTGAGCTTACCGCGGATGGAGCTCGTCGAGCGCGCCAAGATCGAAGCCGCCTTTGGGGACAGAATCACCGAAAGGTTAGTCTTGTACATCAGTCTCGACGCTAACCGCAATTTCCCTCTCACCGAAAGTACGCGGACTATTTTGAGGATCAGTACTGCGATTGGAGCAGAGGTGATTTCGGAGGAGCTCGAGCCTGGGCTGGTCCCACCCGGCACGCCTTTCGATCCTGCGACGATGGACGATATGTGGGATGAAGAACAGTTCCCGAACCGGCGTGCGGAGACAGTGGTATGCACGACGACGTTGGGCTTGTGCGAAAAGCGGAGTAGTAAAGACGGGAGGGAGTATCGGGTCATCGTCTCGAAGCCAAAGGTTTTGCTGAAGTCTACGTTGAATGACTTGAGACGCTGACTCGGAGGATATGGAATTAGTTTTGCGGTTTGGATTATAGACGGTATTCACAGTACCACTTCGTTCTTATACCCTTGTCAAGGATTAGGTAGATTGGCCAGCCTTTGCGGGAGTTTTTGAGCGCGCGGGGTGCGGTGAGCATTGGGGCAAGATTGGAGGGTAAGTCGGAGGTCGTGCCCCGCGTCGAAAACCGGGTCGTGTAGAAACCATAGCTGGATGGCGCCAGCGCAAAGCTGCTCATGGTGGTCGGGATCAGGCGGGTCACGGCGTGATGGTGACATCATCACATTGAGCTTCCCTTCGGAACCCGGACCGCAGCGAGGAAGATTTTCGGAAGTCGCTCGCTAATGGCGCGCGTGCGTCTGGGTGTAGCGCCGCGTCCGTCTGGCTAACCTCGGGACCTCACTGCCAAAAACGGATGAATACTCAACCCCTTTTGGGCGGCCACTGATTGACATGGGAAACGCTCACCTATTTATGGAAATCTCCGCACAATGACAACAAATTGTCCCTTTCGGCAATAACGCGTTACAGTTTCTTCCTCTCTCCCTCCATCTTCATCTCCTCCATGCTCCCGCGACGACACCTTGTCCTCGCCCTCGGTGGCATCCAGCTCGCTGCCGCACACATGGCGGCGTGGCATCATGGTGCGTGTCTCACCGTCGCTGGCAACGTGTCTCAATGGCCCGACGGCTGGTAGGCATGTATTGCCTGAATGGCACGACGCCGGGGAATGACGACCAGGATACGAGTGATATCGTCTTGCCGCTCTTCAATGTGCGTTGCGTCGTCTGCGTACTCTTTGTCCCCTTTTCATTCATGGCGTTCGCTCGCTGTAGCTCACGAAAGACGACTGGTGGTTTCACCACTTCAATGGCGTCCGTATACCACTCACTCCTCGACATCCTCTGGAACTGACGAGTGTCAGTGCGACGAATTCCCGCCCGACGACGGAGACTTCTTGGAGCTGTGAGTTGCATTTTGGCATTTTGGCGTGGCAGCATTCATTTCATCTCATGCTCGACCCTGCAGCCCGGCAAATGGGGAATTCACCGTCGAGATAGCAGTCAACCGCGCCTTCACGACGTTATCATACGGTGGCGTTCGGGTGGGCGACTTTGGCGATGGGCAGAACTACACCGGTGGACTTGGTGGTGTTGATTGTGTCTGGGGAATTCAGCGTGCGTCCCTCTCCCCCGCTCCTTCGCCATGCGACCTCTACTCGTGCTGAACATGGAACAAGTCCACACGCAAAATGAAAGCATGGCTGCGGGTACAGCCTTCGCCATTTCGTATCAGGTATTGTGCTTTCGCTGCCAGTCAATCTTGACGCCGCTGACAGCCAATTTACCCCCCCCCCCCCTTCTAACAGTCCGAAATCTCCGCTGTAACTCCAGAGAATCTCGTCGTCTTCACGACGCTGTACCAGTACGCCTACGCCACCCTCTGCCAATTGCTTGCACCCTGACGTCGTACAGCACGCCCTGGAAACGACTCGCGACATACCAGGTGCCGAATCTGCCTGCGTGTCCCGAGGGGGGATGTATCTGTGCTGTACGTCTGTCTGCCTGTCCTGCCAAGCCTGTAATCTAACCGGGTCTCGCAGTGGGGATGGGTTCCGAATGGTTGTGGCGAGCCTAATATCTATATGCAAGGTGCGCGCTTGTCCTCGTCCGATTCACCCTATTGACACACGCGTATGTAGGCTTCCGCTGCAAAGTAACCGGCCGCACAGGCTCCGCCGCCCTCGCAGTCGCCGTCCCACCAACATGGTGCGAAGACACACCAGGCGACTGTTATTCCGGCGCACGACAGAT
This sequence comes from Mycena amicta, assembly GCA_029282125.1. Classification (NCBI taxonomy): domain Eukaryota; kingdom Fungi; phylum Basidiomycota; class Agaricomycetes; order Agaricales; family Mycenaceae; genus Mycena; species Mycena amicta. Next base: position 19,673 of record JARIHP010000138.1, on the reverse strand, counting down.
GATCTTCTGGAACCAGCTCGATGGGAATAACATCGAGGTCGAGGGCTTTGATTCGCGCGGGCAGCCAAAGAGTCCGGCGTATAACGCGGTGCTGGGGTTTAAAGACGGTGGACTTTCAGCGTCTTATTTGGAGTGGTGCTTACTGATGAGGGCGGTGAATAGGTGCACAGACGGATATATTTGCGAGATCTGGGAGCGCGACGCCGACATCTGTGTCTTCTAGTGGTGCGACGGGCGTTGTTGGCGCTCCGCCGCCGGAGAATGCAGCGCTCAGGGTCTCGATGGAGGGTTCACGCGGTTGGCTTGCCGTGTTGGTGTTGGTCTACCTGGCGGTGCTCTAGGAGAACATCGACATTCACGACCTGTTACGACCGTTAGAGGCGCAGGCGCGCCGTTCAAATCAAACCACATTTTGTAGCTTGTTTACCATGTTTCTGTATTGTTACTGTTCCATATAATTACCACGATGTGTTCTTGAACCCAGAGAATTGCTGTATTGCTCGCCGGCGCGAAGACACAGGGGTTGTTCGGACTTGTTCGGCCGTTTCGGATCCACGCGTTTTAGCCATCCACGTGGGCGAATGATCTTTTCGCTCTCACCACCACGGACAACGGGTCACGGAGGCCAATTGCAAGTTCTACTGCGCTAGAGATAGCTCCACCGGTCCGTGGCGAACTCTTGGGTCTGAGCACCCATTAGCGCATCGTCGCTCCGCGGGCGGCTTGCGAAATACCTCTAAGCTCGCCGTCGTGGGTCGAGAACAGTCTGAGATCTAGAGAGGCTAGTTGGTACGTCGGTGTTCATTTCGGTGTATGTCAAGACGCTGAATTGCCATCCCAGGCCCGGGAATTAGTCCTCTCCTCGATTCCTCGCCGCCAACTCGTCCCCCCGGTTGCCGCATGCGCGTGGCGTGAGTGCTGCCTGTCAATCGGTGCTCTTTGGAGAAGGAGAAATAGAACCTACTTTGGTGGAGCGATTGCTACCCCCAAGATTCGCCGCCGCGGCTGTGCTTCAAGTTCGCGTCCTCGGTGGCCCGCAAGCAATTGTGGGCCTACTACTCACTAGTCATCGGCCCAAACCCTACTCCGTCGTCCATCGCAGGACACTCCGAGTCCGCATCGACGTTCGCTTCCAACTCCATACCGCAACTCGCCTGCGAACCGAAATGTCTAGCTGCAGGATTCCTTTATAAACTGGCCGTGCGTCCCTTTGAAAGCTACCCTCGGGCATCGATGAAGTTCTCCGTCTCTTTCATCTTCCTTTGGCTCTACGCCGTTTCGCTCGTCAAGGTACAGTTCTCCCTCCTCACACCATTTTCTCCACCGACCCGTATCAGGCCAGAATCCTACCCCCAAAAAAGCTTCGTACTCCTTACCGCGGTCTCCAACCTCGATGCATATGGAGGACAAGCCGGATGCCCGAAGCTCGCGGAAGACGAATCGTCGCTGTGTAACCGCCTTTTGCCGCTCTCAAGATCTAGAACCAGCGCGATTAATGGGAAGAACCTTCCGACGTCCGAGTCGAGTATCTACCTCTCGAATGACACCACACCGCTTGTGGGTGCAGACGCACGGAATATGAAGAGGTTGGCGGATGCGGCGGTTAGTAAGGCGCGTTGGTGTGGAGATTCGTTGATTAATGAATCACTGGCAGTGCGCGATATACTCCACTGGACCCGCCGCGCCGTACCTGAAAGACCCGGAGACGTATGAGATATACGTCTACCCCGCCAATGCGAGCACTGCGGTCGTCGGTGCGCGTGCGATGGAACCCGTGCGTTTGAAGTTCATTCCTCGCGACAAAGAGAAAGGGCTAACCTCGGGCATGCGCAGGGGCAACCTGTTCTCTGGACCCAGGTGAACAACCTCTCGAAAACCAACTTGAATTTCAAAGCTTCGTGGAATATCCGCTTTGAGGGGACTTATACGACGTATCCGCTCATGACGCTTGTCTTTTTTATTCGCGTGAGTGCTAGCTAGTACTGTGTTTTTTTGGCGCACTGCGCTGACTGGCCATGGGCGTACAATGGCCATATGACAGATCTGCGACGAGGACGGTATCGTCTGTTGGACGGCGACTCGCGGCAACGGAGTAAGAGCATGCGAGAGAGGTGGTAGCGGACGATCCGGGTGATTTGACGCAGGCTGAAGATGAAGCTGAGGCGGGGCTGGGGCTGGTACAGCTGGGGGCAAAGACGCGGCGAATGGTGATGGTGGAGGTGCCAGTGGAGATGGAACGTCTTCTCGTGCAGGGGCTGCCGTCCGTTCTTCAGAGTAGTACGACTTGGGAAGTTTTTGCAGTGCGGAGTCTTGAATGTGTTGTGATTTGAGTTTATTACGCTGGGTTATTGGGAGAACGAGGATGCAAGGTAGCTTAAGAACGTTTGAGCGTCGAGGCCAAGTTATTCGTCTCGTTCCATTTCAGTATCGGTACAAATCTCACCATTATACGGTACAACGAAAGCGACCATTCGTTTTTTGCGCCAGCACAGGCACCCAAGATGTTTGACGCCTCTTCCACGCTTCACTCGCGGTGAGCGATCTTCCCGCCGACGACCTTGATCTCTTTTTTAACCCTCCGAGCCGCGCGTTTGACTTTCGAGTCGGCATCATCGTCCTGCATTTCGTCCGACGAGTACTGATCCTCCTCCTGCTCAGCGACCGCCCGCGTCTCCGCATCCTCCTGTGCATATTCTTCGTCTACCTCACGATCGAGCTCCGCTAGGGCTGCAGCGCTCAGCGGAGTCGTGCCCAGCGCCTGAGTTATCCCAGAGGAGGAGCCCAGCGCACTTCGAGGCATTTCCGAGCCGTCTCTCCCCAATGCGTGTTTGCGCGGCTGGAGGTGTATCTCGGGCGGAGCGGTAAAGGGCTGCGCGTCGGCGGCTTGTGTGGACGAATTGGCATCGGCATCGGCATCAGAGTCCGAGTGCGGTTCTTCTTCCATCGGGGAGAACGGCGGAGAGGGCGCGACGGACCCGGCTTGTGCTCTGTTGCTCAGATTGGTGGTGCTGCTGCCTGTCTCGTCGCGGTCGTCGTCGAGGCCTAGGCGACGTTTGAACAGCGGGTTAGAACGACTCCCTGCGGAATAAGAAGGTTGAGAGACGCTGAGACGGAGAGAATGTACGTTTGCGCACCGAAATACCCCCCGCCGTGTCCCATCGAGGCAAACGTCGTGCTGGGCGGTGTCATGGTGTCCTCCTCGAGATCGACGCTCATCGAGGAGTGCTCCGAGCCGTCCCGCTCGTCGATGGAGGCGTCTTCCATGCGCGGAGTGAGCTGGCTGTCGGTGGGGGGCGGCATGGATGGAAGGCGGACAAAAGGAACAGAGTGATGTCATCAGCTGTCAAATCTCGGAAGATGCCGGGTGACGTAACGGTCTGCCTCTTGCTCTCGACCACGGCTGTGCGAACTTCGCTGTCTTGTTGCTCAGACTGCTAGCTTGCTCGGGTGCTCGTTGGACTGTTGCCCAGCCTTCTAGCCTTGCTTAGCCTTCTTGCCGTCCTCTCGGTGCACCCCTCGATTTTCTCTCTCTCTCTCTCTCTGACGACGAACTGCTATTGGAACCCCTGGTTACTGCGTCACCGCCGCATCTACGCAAGCTGGTGCACTGCAATCATACGATGCGCAGGTTACTCAAATCATTCCACAGGTTCAAAGCAACACTCAAGAGTGACGGGGTTCGAATCCTCCACCAGCATAAGCATGTGGATATCCCGACACATTTTTTTTCGGCTCCTTATCCGAATCGTTGTTCCCAACACACATATACTCAAGAGGACGCCCAGTCTAGCAAGCTCTCGCATATGTCTTCAAGTTCGGGATCTTGGTTTCGAGAATGCTGAAGCTTGAAGGTTCGACCCCTTCCACCAGCATAAGCCTTCGAGATTTCTTTTTGCTCGTCCAAGTTCGCACACGCACCCTATACACTCAAGCGGAGGTTGATTCTCGCAAGCTGGTGTACCGCCGCGGTCGCTCTCGCGCGTATAACTATTTGTCCAGAGTGTTTCGAGAATTTGTCCAGAGTGTTTCGAGAATGCTGAAGGTTCGACTCCTTCCACCAGCATAGACTGCTCTTCGGCGTTCTTTTTGCTCGTCGACGTTCCCACACGCATCTATACAGTCCGGCAAAGGTTAATTCTTGCAAGCTGGTGTACCACGGCGGTTTTTTTCGCTCATATAGCTGTGCGTGACCCTTGAACTTTGTTTCGAGAATGCTGAAGGTTCGACTCCTTCCACCAGCATAAACCTTCGTTAGGGCTAGTTATTTTTGCTCATCGACGTTCCCACACGCACCTATACACTCAAGAGTAGCTTGATTCCAGCAAGCTGGTGTACCACGGCGGTCGCTCTCGCCCATATATCTGTTTGGCCACATCGAACTTGGTTTCGAGAATGACGAGGGTTCGACTCCTTCCACCAGCATACACTTGCCTTCCTTCAGGTTCTTTTTGCTCGCCAAGCACTTATACACTATACACTCAAGCGGAGGTTCAAGTTGATTCTAGCAAGCTGGTGTACCGCGGCGGTGACCGGTCGCTCTCGCCAGATTTCTTGCACTCTGAACTTCGTTTCGAGAATGTTGAAGGTTTGACTCCTTCCACCAGCATACAATATCCTTCCGTGGCTTTTTACTCGCCGAGGTTCCCACACGCATCTATACACTAAAGCGGAGGTTGATTCCAGCAAGCTGGTGTACCACGGCCGTCGCTCTCGCCCGTATAGCAAAGACACTCTAGGGTCTCGAGAATGACGAAGGTTCGACTCCTTCCACCAGCATAAAATGTCTGCATGCATATTATTTTTGCTCACCGATGTTCCCATACGCACCTATACGCTCATCAAGAGTCTCAAGCCTCTCCCCATTTCTCACCCGCTCGGATGCCAGTGTCTGAGCTTGCGTCGGTGCACGGATGTTCGTGGGAACGCGTGGAGTAAGGGTAGCGGAGCCAGGCTACTAGTAGTCAGCTCGTTATATGATGGCAGTGAGGTACTCCGAAATGGGTGAGTAGGTGCAACACAGAGAACGTACAATCCGCTCTGGGTCGAAGCAACGTTGGTGGGCTGAGAGGATGTGCGGGGTGAGGGCGGCGGAAGAAGAGGGCTTAACGCTCGTTATAGGCGTTTCGTCGCAGGCCCGGTGAGAATCGAGCCTCGAGGCGTACCTTCCATCAGAGTCCTTCCAGTTGACTGTTCATTTCAATTTTCGGGACCGAACTGGTCCGAGTCTTGTTTTGTGGGCAAGGGTTTGGAAAAACGGCTTGACTGTTTGAGACGGTGGTTGGCCAGCATGGGAGAGCTTCACGGGCTGCATGTGGAGGCGAGGAGAGCATGCTGCTGGCGCGATGTGGGTTTTTGAGCGTGAGAGAGAAGCGTGATAGTGATGTGAAGTTTGACAGAAGAAGCACATTAGGCGCCCACGATTTAATTAAGATCGCATCGTCTGCTTAATACAAAGGAATCCCAGCTCTCCGTCTTCCTCGTCTCGGGTTGGGTTGGGTTGGTGCCGGGAAGAAGGAATGAAGGAAAGACCACACGCGGCGGAGAGTCCGCATTCAAGCGAATGCGACAACGAAGGGCGTGGAAATTGGAGGGAAGCAAACGAGTGGCGGAGATGGCAGGACACACCTGCACTGCATTGTCACTGCCTAGCGACATGTCCTGGGGCTGTGAGGAGGAGGGACGCTGGAGAGAGCGTTGGGATGGCGGGAGACCGAGTCGGAGGAAGTATCATGTGATTTGGGCGGGGTCTGACAAGCATCGCGAAGCAGAAGACGATGCAACCAACATGCAACTAAAAGTGCACCAGATGTCCGTCCAACGACGATTGGTGTTGTTCCAGGAGCATCTGGGGCACTGTGAGGACAGATCTTGGTGCATGCCACTATGACAGTGGCGCAAATTCATCAGCGATAAGTCAACGCCACAGCCATCATTAGCCATAGATACGGTCAGCTGCAGGCTGGCCTCAAGGATCACACGCCACGACCAAACTCTCCTCTGTCCCTCATCTGCCACTACTCGACTAGGTCTGCCAAAGCACTCAGAATGCCTGGAACCGAAGGAACAAGCGATAATTTGCCGGACAGAGGTGAAGCCTCCGCAGAGACGAGTTTGCAGTAGTGCGTGCATGTAAAATGGATTACAAGATCTGGACTCATCCTTTTGGCCCTAGTGGCAACTACTCCTGGCTTGCAGGAACCTTCAACACAACAGAATTCACTCGATCCGTTATTGAGGCTGCTGTGGCCTTGATCATCACTGATGTCATTCAACGGCTCGATGACTCGGATGCACTGAGCGGAGATCTCAAGAATGATTTGACCTTTCAGGACAACCCGCTGCTCAAAACAAGAAGACTCTTCCTGGAGCTGGATTGTCATCCAAGAGATATCAGGCTCATATCATCCTTCCATCAGGCTATCTCACATCAGGAGACTCTGAACACTCTGCAACACATGCTCAGCCGTGACTTTGAGCAATTCAAGCTCAACCCAGGAGAATTTATTGCTCAGTTTAAGAATACCAAGGACTTCCTTTCTAGGAAACAAAAAATATGTGCTAGAGCTCAGCTTGTCTGGCATGGTCTGCACAAACTGGCAGCAGAGGTTCAATCTGCAGTCCCACCCCAGTTCAGCTCTATCTTTGAGCTGCTTGATTGTATTTCTCATATGGCTGAGGTATGACTTGCATTACATTTATTATCGATATTGACATTGCCCATCTGCCCATAGATGTACATGAGCAATGGAAAGGATCTACAAGCTCTGATGGATAATCTGTCCTTCTCTCTCGGGCAGGCCAACACCGTCTTTCTGGAAAGGGGATACTACAGCCTTCAGATCAGTGAGAGTAGCGAGAGGTTGATCAAGTAGGTTGTAAGACTTCATCACTATACTATAAGCTCAACTTTGTTGATAGGTTGGTTGTAGATGGAGCTCTGAGCATCCATGGCATCCACGAATCTCTTGCAGATGATACAGAGCTGCAGCTTGTGCTACCCCCGCAAAATTCAGACATTTGCTGATCATTTAAAGAGGGGTATGCACTTTCATATGGCAAGTCCAAGGAACTTTATGAATTTCCTCACTCACTCTTACTATTAGAATGAAATGGCCTTGTCTACTGCCAAAATTGCATATTACACATGGGAGAACACCTTGGTATGTGTTATGTTACTATTTCTGGTATCACTGTTTGACCATTCTTCCTTAGGCATTGAAGTTGGCCTATGTTCCCAAAGCACGCTTTAATGGAGTGGACAAGCTTACTCGACGAGCATGCACACCACAAACACGGGAGAACCTACTATCTCGTCTTGAGAACTGGGCTCTTGACACATCTCAGGACATATCTGACAACATTTGTTGGCTCAGTGGCATGGCTGGTACTGGCAAATCCACCATTGCATACACTCTCTGTCAACAGTTGCAGAGCTGTGGCCGCCTTGGGGCATCTTTCTTCTGTTCTCGCAATGAGGAAGACACCAGGTCCCGCAAGTTCCTTGTTCCAACTATTGTGCACCAACTTCTCTCTGCATACAAGCCCCTTGTGGCTAGCCTTCAAGAGGTCAACCTTGAGTCGCTCAATGCTACATATGAGGGGGAGATTGAGAAGCTCCTTGTTCAACCCTGGATTGCAGCAAGGAGGCCTGGATTTGAACCACCACCACTGGTCATTGTTATTGATGCTTTAGATGAACTAGAAGCCAATTCTGGTGCCGAGTTTATCAAGGAACTTATTGAGACACTCACTGCCACTCCGCTGCATGGGCTCAGGTTCCTCTTCACCAGTCGTCCTCATCCCAAAATTGTCACATCTTGCCGTGCAGTGAAAGCCTACTTTCGGCTGGAAGATATTGATAAAAGTGATGCCACATCTGATATTCGCTGCTTCTTGCAGACTCAACTGCCAAATCTTGGCAATGAGCTTGAAAACATTGTGGATGAGTCTGCTGGTGTTTTCATATATGCTGCAACTGTTGTCCGCTATCTGTCCCCTGATGGCAGCCCCCTGACTCCACTTCAGCAAGCCAGGCGACTGAAGCAACTCTTGGAAGCGGGGTTTGGGAACCAGATAACAGGCAAAGATCAGCTGGTAGATGCTCTGTATAATGCAGTGCTTGCTGAGGCACTGCACAATTATGGTCCTGAGGTCCAGATCCCTGAACGTGTTCTATATGCAATTACAACTGCACGTCAGCCATTAACAGTGCAGACACTTGCCCCACTTGTGGTTGATGCCTCACAGGAGGATAATGAGGAGATCTCCACTGACAATGTTCATGCTGTGGAGAAAAGTTTGAGTAGGCTCCATGCTGTGCTCTATGTCTCTCAGGATGGCAAGATTTATGTGTATCACAAGTCCTTTGATGATTTTGTGATCAACCGCTCAAAGCTTGCCCAGCAGGCAATCTCGTATTTTGCAAACCGTGTACAGGAATGTTTTGAGATTATGGACAAATCACTCAAGTTCAACATCTGCAAGTTGGAGTCCTCATATCTACAAGATAATGAAGTGGAAGGCTTGGCTAATCGAGTGGCAGCACTTGAGCCTGACGTGAGATATGCATGTCAATACTGGGCTGCCCATCTTGATTGTATACGACATAGTGATAAAGCTGCTGAACAGGTCGCTAGATCCCTGTTAAAGTTCTATGAGCTGAAAGTGCTATTTTGGATGGAGGTAATGAGCCTCTCGAAGGCAGAGTGCCAGTATGCTATCCAGCAAGCTCGAAGTTGGGCAATGCAGGTTGGTGTACTATTGTTTAAACAGATATTGGTCTAAAGGATATATCAGGTTTCGTACTCCAAGGAGTTGATCAGATACACAGCAGCTGTTCAGCGAATATGGGCAGTGTTCAAATCCAGCCCATGTTGCACATCCACCCCACATCTTTACCTCAGTTGTCTTGCATCGGAAATGGGGCAAACAAGACATCTAAAGCAGTGGTGTGAGAAGTTTTCAGGTCTCAATTTCATAAAATGTCATGGGGTTGCAAGAAGCATCAAACTGATGGAAATGAAGCAGCATAGTGACTCGGTCACCTGTGTGGCCTTCTCCCCTGATGGAACATGCATTGTGTCTGGCTCTCGGGACCAGACTGTGCGCATCTGGGATGCAGCCACTGGACAGCAGCAGCGGCACATGGAGGGGCACAGCCAGTGGGTCACCTCTGTGGCCTTCTCCCCTGATGGCACACACATTGTGTCTGGCTCTTGGGACCTGACTGTGCGCATGTGGAATGCAGCCACTGGCCAGCAGCAGCAGTGCATGGAAGGGCACAGTGACGTGGTCACCTCTGTTGCATTCTCCCCAAATGGCACACAGATTGTGTCAGGCTCTGGGGACGACACTGTGCGCATCTGGGATGCAGCCACCAGGCACCAGCAGCAGTGCATGGAAGGGCACAGCGACTGGGTCACCTCTGTGGCCTTCTCCCCTGACAGCACACGGATTGTGTCTGGCTCTGGCGATGAGACTGTGCGCATCTGGGATGCAGCTACTGGGCAGCAGCAGCAGCAGCTGGCAGGACACAGTGACTTTGTCACCTCTGTGGCTTTCTCCCCTGATGGAACACACATTGTGTCTGGCTCTGGCGACGCCACTGTGCGCATCTGGGATGCAGCCACTGGGCAGCAGCAGCAGCAGATCGAGGGCCACAGCGACCCAGTCACCTCTGTGGCATTCTCCCCTGATGGCACACACATTGTGTCCGGCTGTTGGGACAAGACTGTGCGCATCTGGGATGCATCCACCGGGCAGCAGCAGCAGCAGCTTGAGGGCCACAGTGATTCGGTCACGTCTGTGGCTTTCTCACCTGATGGCACACGCATTGTGTCTGGCTGTTTGGACGAGACCGTGCATATCTGGGATGCAGCCACTGGACAGCAGGAGCAGCGCATGGAGGGCCACAGCGATCCGGTCACCTCTGTGGCCTTCTCCCCTGATGGCACACACATTGTGTCTAGTTCCTGGGACAAGACTGTGCGTATCTGGGATGCAGCCACTGGACAGCAGCTGCACCGTATGGAGGGGCACAGTGACGTGGTCATCTCTGTGGCATTCTCCCCAGATGGCACACAGATTGTGTCAGGCTCTCGAGACAACACTGTGCGCATCTGGGATGCAGCCACCAGGCACCAGCAGCAGTGCATAGAGGGGCACAGTGACTCGGTTATCTCTGTGTCCTGTTCCCCTGACAGCACACACATTGTGTCTGGCTCTTTGGACAAGACTGTGCGTATCTGGGATGCAGCCACTGGACAGCAACAGCAGTGCATGGAGGGCCACAGCGACCCGGTCACCTCTGTGGCCTTCTCTCCTGATGGCACACACATTGTGTCTAGTTCCTGGGACAAGACTGTGCGTATCTGGGATGCAGCCACTGGACAGCAGCAGCACCGTATGGAGGGGCACAGGGACGCGGTCATCTCTGTGGCATTCTCCCCTGGTGGCAAACAGATTGTTTCAGGCTCTCGGGACACCACTGTGTGCATCTGGGATGCAGCCACTGGACAGCAGCAGCAGCATATCAAGGGGCACAGTGGCTCAGTCACCTCAGTGGCTTTCTCCCCTGACGGCATACACATTGTGTCTGGCTCTGAGGACCAGACTGTGCGTATCTGGGATACAGCCACTGCACAGCAGCGGCAGCACATGGAGGGGCACAGCGACTCGGTCACCTCTGTGGCGTTCTCTCCTGACAGTATGCGCATTGTGTCTAGCTGTTGGGACAACACAGTGCGCATCTGGGATGCATCCACTGGGCAGGAGCAGCAGCGGCTCGAGGGGCACAGCAATTTGGTCACCTCTGTGGCTTCCCCCCCTGACGACACACACAATGTGTCTGGCTCTTCAGACAAGCCTGTGCATATATGGGATGTAGCCACTGGACAGCAGCAGCAGCGCATGGAGGGCCACAGCGACTCGGTCACCTCTGTGGCCTTCTCCCCTGACGGCACACATGTTGTGTCTGGCTCTTGGGACAAGACTGTGCGTATCTGGGATGCAGCCACTGGACAGCAGCAGCAGTGCATGGAGGGGCACAGTGATGTGGTCATCTCTGTGGCCTTTTCCCCCGATGGCACACGGATTGTGTCTGGCTCTCGGGACAACACTGTGCGCATCTGGAATGCAGCCACCAGGCACCAGCAGCAGTGCATGGAGGGGCCCAGTGACGTGGTCATCTCTGTGGCATTCTCCCCTGATGGCACACGGATTGTGTCGGGCTCTCAGGACACCACTGTGCGCATATGGGATATAGCCACCAGGCACCAGCAGCAGCGCATGGAGGGGCCCAGCAACTCCGTCATCTCTGTGGCCTTCTCCCCGGACGGCACACGCATTGTGTCTGGCTCTTGGGACAAGACTGTGCGTATCTGGGATGCAGCCACTGGAAAGCAGCAGCACCGTATGGTGGGGCACAGTGACGTGGTCATGTCTGTGGCATTCTCTCCTGATGGCAGACACATTGTGTCTGGCTCTCAGGATGCCAGTGTGCGTATCTGGGATGCAGCCACCAGGCACCAGCAGCTGTGCATGGAGGGGCACAGTGACTCGGTCATCTCTGTGGCCTTTTCCCCTGACAGCACACGCATTGTGTCTGGCTCTTTGGACAAGACTGTGCGTATCTGGGATGCAGCCACTGGACAGCAGCAGCAGCAGATGGAGGGGCACAGTGACGCGGTCACCTCTGTGTCCTTCTCTCCTGACAGCACATGCATTGTATCTGGCTCTTGGGACAAGACTGTACGCATCTGGGATGCAGCCGCAGGGCCACAGCAGCAGCACATGGAGGAGCACAGCAATGTGGTCACCTCTGTAGCCTTCTCTCCTGATGGCACACTCATTCAGACCCAGGAAACTGAGCGTCTTGGCAACTGGAGTGCACCCGGGTGGCTCTCCCTGATCTATAGGTCCCCCATTCCTCTTATCTGGTATCCCCCAGAATTGCACACAACTCTTGTGCTCCGACCTTGTCTCCTCCAAATCCCCCAACAGGGTGTGACCTACTTAGATACCTTAGCCATCCCTCATGCCGACAACTGGGTAAATTGTTACTCTACACCCTGTCTCAACTAAACATTGTAAAATTTGCACTACATTGTAGTAGTCTGTACCATGAGGGAAAAACCCATTCTTCCGTGCTAGCCAATTTGTGAGCTTGTTGCACATTGTTCCTTTTCATGATGCATGCAAGGATATGCCACTCCAGAGATAAAGTTTGGAAGGAATGTTGGGATTTCAATAGCTCTGCATGCACTCATGGCAGGCCCTAGATGGGAAGTCATTGTGTCAGCACCAGCAGTCTTCTGGATAGCTGAGCGGGTTGTTGAGCGATAGAACCTGTGAGAGGAGATTGTAGCAGGTGACCGGCGAGTAGAACAAGTAGAACGGGTACGAAGACCCTGGGGGAATATGTGAGAGAAATATACAAGGTGAGATTGAACTTCAAGTGAACTACTGTCTACGGAAGATTACAAGAGTATTTATACTGTAGGAACTTCACTAGAATGTTCTATACGCTGAGTAAACAGAAAGCGGAGGAAACGGGCAGAACATCGGGATTGGTAAGGCAGGGTGATGTCGCATCAATCGGCTTGTCATTCCAACACTCCCCTTCAAGCCGAAATCCATCACCAAGCAATGTCTGCATCTTCGCTAGCGGTGGCGGCAGTCTCGGTGCATGTAGACTGGAAGTGCCCCTTCTTGCCGCACTTGAAACAAGTGATTTCAGAAACAGGGCGACGTGCGGATGATGCGCGGTAGGCAGCTTCGCGTTCGCCAGGAGAGGATTTGCGTGATTCCTCGTTCAAGAGGCGGCTGATCGTGTAGTCGAGGGTGAATTGCGCAGGGTCCATGGAGTCGAGGGAAACGATGAATGTGTCATAAGAGTCCGGTAGGCCCATTGTGAGAACAAGGATTATATCCTCATCTTCCACAGTTACTCCAACTTGCCCCAAGCGGAGTGCAACGGTGCGGACTCTGCCGATCCAGGCAGCCATCTTCTCGGATGTTTCCTTGTGCATCGACATGAATTCTTGACGGAGCAATATTCTCGTAGCAAATCCGCGGTGTGATGCTGCGGGCGTTCGTAGAGATAGATTTCCAAAATACGGCTTTTGTACTATCAAGTCTCAGTCGAGTCGTCCTCTGGGGATTGTGTTCGCAACAGTGGAAACTGTGTTAAATTGTGTGTGTGTGTGTGTGTGTGTGTGTGTGTATATAAATCCAACGGGGCTAGAAAAGCTCGTGCTTGTGTAGTTCCTGTGGAAGTGGTTAGTAGGGGTAATCGAGCGGAGAGGGCGTTGGCCTCCGCGAGATTAATCTGCTGTCGTGGGTGGTGTGTTTATAATCGAGCGGGGAAGAATTCGTTCTCCGCTGGATTATTCAGTGGTCGTGGATGTTGTTTGGCGACTCGAAAGCCTGCCGCGAAGTTGTTGGAAGGAAGGTGGTGGCGCTCGATTCTCTTCAAGGCTTATGGTGCTTCTCAGCGAGGAAGTCCTGGCCGATGGATGTTCAATAGTGCCGCTTGTATAGGATGGTCTGTACACGTCGCGCTCGCGGATTCGAGATAATGGACGGCGACCGAGCTACAGGAGGTCCTCCGAACGTCCAGGTATACGTCTGGGTGTCGCAGTTATTGCGCGGTTCCGAATGGTGGTCGCCCTCGTAGAGCTAACTGGCTACGCTCTTGTCCGTCGAGGTTTACTATAGCGAGCCGACCGACGCCAAGCCTTATAGCGTCCGAAAAGTGGTGGAGTGGTGGATAGTGGTCCCCTTTTAATTGGGCGGTCCCGATACCGGTGTCCTCAGTGTCCGTGTCTTGAAATTTGCACTGTATATTGGGGCGCAGTGAACTGTTTACTTGTGTTTACAGTGGTGGTAGATATAGTTTGTGGGTGTGAACGCTTAGTTCCACAATTCCCGCGCATTTGGCCTGGGATGTCAAGTCGTGAGTACGCTCTAGACCCTTGCCAAGCGGATTGCTAATGGTTTGTAAGACCTGGGTTGGTAAGTGTTTCATATTTTGCTTCGTAAGTCTTGGTCGCACGGCTGTCGAATGGTTTCGTGGGGACTGAGTCGAAGTATCGACCGAGTCGCTTTGATCCCCGGATGCCGCTGTATTTCCTGGACCTTCGCTCGACTCATCCGCCTTCCGCTGGGTTCTTCTGGACGCCGCTACATTTCCTCGAGCTTCGCATTAGGTTTCTCGTCCTCCGCGCTATTGTTTCCCGGCGGCGCGACATTTCCCCGGTACCGCGACTCTCCTTTGGACCTTGCATCGAGCTGGCTTGTCCGTCGCTGGATTCCTTCGAGCGCCGCTGTATTGTTTCCAGTCCCGCGAGATTATCCCGCGTCTGTACGTCAATTTATTGACCTTCACTTCACATTGCTGACCCTGATAGGCCCCCGTCTCACTCCTTCGATGGCTCGATCCGCAGTCTGGTTACCCGTCGGACCGTTTCCATGCCGAGCTGGCCGGACTCTTCTGCACCTGTTTCCACTCAACGTCTGCACATATCGCGTCGTATGTCTCGCTCCCCTTTGCTTGTCCGTCTGAGTCGTTCCTCTTCCAGCGGAGCAAGGGTTATAGGTGGCGTGTCCTCCCTGTGCGTGCAGTAATCCAGCGGCCGGCTCGTTCGTGTCAGCGACGTTCACAGCGCTCGTAGACCGAACGGAGCTGTATCCGGGCAAACATTGCGATAGCAAGCGGTTCGAGGGGCTGCGCAGACGGTGGGCTCGTAGGTCGAGGACTGTATCCGTTGCGGTCGTAGGTGGGACGGGACTGTATCCGGGCAAACATTGCGATAGCATGAACAAGTGTCGTAGATTCGCTGTATTAGAGGTTGGCGCGTCGGCATCTTAATCCAGCGGTGGTGCTTATTGGGTTCCCTTGTTCGTCCGAGAGCGTGTATCAATCCAGCGGTTGTGCTTATTCGGATCGCTCCATTGTCTTGAGGTGCGTAATAATCCAGCGGTGTTGGTTTAGGCTTGTGTTGTTGGCTGGTCGTCCTGGTCTGGCATCCTGAGGTTTGTGCGGCGTGGCCCGGCTATCTATAGGCCTCACAGCGGGCTCGGTGTACATTTTCCAGCTCCTGCCAGATTCCGACGGCCGTGGGTGCGGTCATATGTGCCAGCTGATCAATTTCGACAGCGAGAATCATTTCAGCACGAGCTTCGGCGTTCTGGCGGTCCCAGTCGCGTACGGCTTTCAACGGCAACAGAGTGGATGTTCTTCCGTACAAGAACGGCTTCCATCAAAATGCGCCATATTTCGTAGTTTTCGTTGGTAAGTTTCATCATGCCTTTTGATTCAGCCATGGTTACGGTTATGCGTTTGTTCGGGTGCGGTTACAATTTCGATTTGGGATACGGACCGCTTTCGGGTAGGCGGCACTGCTTTCGGGTAGGCAGACTTTCGGTGCGGCTTTCGGATACGGCCGGCTCGGTTACGGTTACGGTGCGGCTTTCGATTAGGCCGGCTCGGTTATGGTGCCGCTTTCGGATAAGCGGACTTTCGGTTACGGTGCCGCTTTCGGATAGGCGGACTTTCGGTTCGATGGGCGCTTTCGGTTAGGCACGTTCGGTGGTTACAGCGGTTACGGTTCGACGGGTGCAATGCGGAGTTCGATGGGGATACAACAGCGATGATCAATGGAAAGCGATGTCGAGCTCGGGGCCCATAACCTGTGAGAGAAATATACAAGGTGAGATTGAACTTCAAGTGAACTACTGTCTACGGAAGATTATAAGAGTATTTATACTGTAGGAACTTCACTAGAATGTTCTATACGCTGCGTAAACAGAAAGCGGAGGAAACGGGCAGAACGTCGGGATTGGTAAGGCGGGGTGATGTCGCATCAATCGGCTTGTCATTCCAACAGAATAGACAATAACAACCTACGGTATATAAAGCAGTAGGGAGACGGAAAGGGTTCCTGATTGTACACTAACACTATTGAAATTCCGCTGCCTGATTGGACGTCCCAATTGGGATCAATTCAGTTTGGCATCAAACAGCTGATGGTCCGTTGTTTGGGTGTTGATAGTGACCGAGGCCATCACAGGCTCCCACATCACCGTGCTTCCTCCTTCCTCCCTCCATGCTTGTCGAGTGATGCCCTCCCCAACGACCCCTCACGACTCATAACGACCACAGAGATGTCATACGACATCAACAATCCTCCTTTGCACTGTTCCCGCTATGAGGGCTATAGATAGCCGGGCCACACGGCACAAGCCTTAGGATGCCGGACCAACACGGTGAACAGACAACACAACTCGATGACCGACACCGCTGGATTATTACGCGCTTCAAGACAACGAAGCGACCCTCACAGACGACACCGCTGGATTATTACACGCTTCGCAGAGGAACAAAGTGTCAAGAACAAGGTCTGGGCTCTGTGATCCCAAGACACCAAGGGTGAACAAGAGCGTGAGGAAGCTGAGTGTTGAAGGCTGCAAGATGACAGACGTTGTCGAACCCGCATGGTCAGCGGGTATGGAGATGCTTCAGGTACGAAGCGGGATGGTCGGGTTCGGGATACAAGTAGCGGGTTCTAAAACCCGACAGTGCTAGTGGCTCCTAAAGGCAAGGAAAAGACCACAGAGAGTAAGGTCGTGTAATAGACGAGGTAGAAGCTAGAGTCCCTAGCTCCTACCTCTCCCTTATATACTACAATATATGTATATGTGTCAATCAGTATCCTGTCTCCTAGTCCCTACATGTCCAATCGTCGTCTCCTACATCAAGCTGTGACAGCAGTCAAATCCTGTCGCCTGTCCTAAGCCCCATAACCCCCTGTATCTGGTAACGCTTACCAAGCATACGATCGTCGGGTTATGAGACGGGTTGATGGTGTGATGCGCCCGGTGATGCGCCATCAACTTGTTTCATGACACAAAGGAACCCAATGAGCAATACCGCCAGATTAATATACGCTTCTACAGCAAACCTACGCTTGACACACTCTCCTGCCCTCGCAATGTTTGCCCGCGGATACAGACCCATTCCACCTACGACCCCATCAGACTCACTCCTGCCATTGCAATCTTTGCCCGGATACAGCCCCGTTCCACCTACGACCGCAATGTCTGCTCGGATACAGATCCGCCCCACCTATAACTTCACCCTAACCTTGCACGATCACTGCGAATGTTGCCGACATGAACGAGCTGACCGCTGGATTACTTTTACTGTCTCTCGAAAATAACGCGCCACCTATAACCCTTGCTCTGCTGGAAAGAGGAAACGACTCAGACTGGCAAACGATAGAGGAGCAAGACATACAACACGACAGGTGCAGACTTTTGGTGGAAACAGACATTGAGCATACACTTGCAGACAAGACCAGCCTAGAGGGCACGGAAACGGTTCGACGTGTAACCAAACGACGATATGAGCCATCGTGTCATGACACAGTCCCTATCGACCCTTTCTTTCCCTATCCTTCACCACTGCGACGTTACAACCCGATCATTCGGAAACCGATTGACTTCAAAGCCCTGATTACTGTATGATCAGGACCCTTTCTGTTCGCGACTGCCTTATATACCGTAGGTACACTCCTGTACCATAGGTTATTATCGTCTATTCCCCCAGAGTCTTCGTACTCGTTCTACTCGCTTTATCGTCGGTCACCTGTTACAATCCGCTTTCGCAGGATCTCTCGCTCGACAACCCGCTCAGCTACCTGGAAGACCGCTGGTGCTGACACCGGGAGAATGAGATGGGGGTCTATCTGGGTCAGCAAGGCGAAGCAGAGGCCAAGAAATTGACGCACAGACACAGGATAATCTCGCAGGACTGGAAACAATGCAGTGATGCTCAAAGGAATCCAGTGGGGGACGAGCAACCCGACACAAGGACCAGGGGAGAGTAGCAGTGCCCAGGGAAATGACACGGCGTCCGTAAACAATACCGCGCAGGACAAGGGACCCAATGCAAAGCTCGAGGAAATATAGCAGCATCCAGGATAACCCAGCAGAAGGCGGACGAGTCGAGCGAAGGTCCAGGAAATACAGCGGCATCCGGGGATCAAAGCGACTCGGTCGACACTTCGACCCAGCACCCCACAAAACCATTCGACAGCCGTGCGACCGAGCCTTACGAAGCAAAACATGAAAGACTTACCAACCCGGTTTCTTACAAACCATTAGCAATCTGCTTGGCAAGGGTCTAGAGCATACTCACGACTTGACGTCCCACGCCAAACACACGGGAATTGTGGAACTAAGCATTCACACCCACAAACTATATCTACCACAACTGTAAACACAAGTAACCAGTTCACTGTGCCCAATATACAGTGCAAGGCCAGTGGCTCCGCTGGAATTTGATCCGATCAAGGCGGGCACAGCCTTCAGTTGTGTCGATAATATAAGTATATATATATATATATATTCCACGGCTAGTTCTTTTTGCTCGCCGACGTTGCCCCACGCACCTAGACAGTCAGGCGAAGGCTGATTCTCTCAAGCTGGTGTACCACGGCGGTCGCTCTCGCCAGATAGCTTCACGACGAACTTGGTTTCGAGAATGACGAGGGTTTGACTCCTTCCATGCCAATGCGTCTTAACGGCCAGATGTTTTTGGGTAAAGTCCACGTCCAGTTAAAGTCCATGCTCAGCGCCGACACTCGACCGGAGGTTGAAGCCCAGAAGCCGGTGTATGGTGGATGAAACAGGCGCCGCTCAAGATACATCTTCGTCTGTTTGTATTTTACCTTTCTTCTCCATCCTGATCTGAATCCAGAAAGCCTAGCCTTGTCTCTCTGGTCCGCCGCGGCCTTGTCCGTGCTATTGGGTGCCCTTTGGGAATGGAGGTTCGATTCCTCTTCGTGGCACTCCATCTGTTGGCGGTAGGTTATTTTTTAACTTATTGTTTTTGGACCACCAAGACATGTCCGTTGCCCTTTCAAACCCACGTCTCCAATGTCGATACATACAAGGTGATATTCCACAAGGTTGGTTGGTCCTCCACTGTCGGCGCTCAGGTCCGGTTCCACCGAACTTCCACGCAACGCGGACTCGTCGCGGAGTGCGAAATCTGGGCCAACAAATCCGCGGAGGAGCTTGTAACCTTGAGCCCTACGGTGCCTTTCTAAGAACACATACCATCACACCCAATCCGGTGAATTGCACAAGGCCGGTGCCCAAGGACAGGCGTTCCCTTCTGATTGTTGATCGTGAAATCCATCACGCTGGGAACGAATGAGGTTCGATTCCTCTGCCAGCCTGTTAGTTCTGGCATTTGTTTTTGTAGGCTGGTGGGTAACCCAAACCGGAACGTACTTACTTGTGCTGCTGTGGGATGCACTGAGCAAGCTGATGCGCCATCACGTCTGGTCTTTCCCATCCTATCGCTCGCTAGCACTGGATTCATTCGGGAAAGTGGCGGTTCGATTCCGCCCGTCAGCTTGAACCGGACGAGCAAGACGATGATTTTTCTCTCGCTCTCCGCCTAGGGTGCTGTGAGTAATTCAAAATTCCCGCTACCTTTAGGTA
This sequence comes from Mycena amicta, assembly GCA_029282125.1. Lineage (NCBI taxonomy): Eukaryota > Fungi > Basidiomycota > Agaricomycetes > Agaricales > Mycenaceae > Mycena > Mycena amicta. Next base: position 161 of record JARIHP010000138.1, on the reverse strand, counting down.
ACGGGTCTTAGGTTGCATCATTTTCTGCGATTTGCAGGCCATCACAAGAATGTCAAATCTCATTGCGTCAGCAGCCGCATCCGTAAGAAGCGCTCACACGCTGCCCAAATTTTCTCGTCCTGCCCTCATGTCCTCCGCGTCGACATTCTGCAGCGCTCCCG